>VWYE01012765.1:4574-40509 GCA_013398995.1 Alaudala cheleensis | reverse complement strand
ATTTTTCCCCTCATTAAAGTTCAATGAAGAAAACTGCAGAAGTTGTTTCAAACGGACACAGCACAAGAAAACTTCTTTCACAGAAACATAGACATGTTCAGGGAAGCTGGAGAGATGGCAGCAAGACCAAGCACTATTACTGCTTTTCTTTATGCTCTTTTTTTTCTGTTTAAGAATGCATGCAGTTTTAGNTTTTTTCTGTTTAAGAATGCATGCAGTTTTAGGTGGGGAAAGAAACCACACACCATTTACTTTTATATCTCTGTGGAATAAGAAGTCAAAAAGAATGCAAGAAAGTAAAGTAGAGGGTTAAAAGAGGAATGGAATTCAAATATAAACTAAAAATGTAATAATTTTGAATTAAGATTAGTAATGTTTTATAATACTTTCTACTCTGAGAGTTTCCCACTGGAACAAATTTATCCTGTCTATACATTTGTATGCCGTTAAGCTATTCACAGGAGCTCTGGAAGTCAGTAAATAGTCACAAGATACTTTGTAATTTTAGGTACACTTGATAATATTATGTTACCGTTATGACATCCAACTGAATATAAAGCAATATGTAAGTGAACCTTGTTCATTTTCAGATGAAGTCCATAAATCACCACCAGCTCAGTCAATTTTCTGGATATTCTGGTTTGCCACACTTAATCTCCCTGGCTGCCATAGTTGTATTTCATACAAATAAAAAGAAACATCTCTGAAATAAGGAGAAAATACCAGACAAACTTCTAAACAAGGGTCTTCAAAGGCAGTCCGAGGTGGTGTTTCTATTAGGGCACTTTTTTTTTTTTTTACACAGTCTAAACATTACCAGTCCAGTTTACCTAATGAGTGTCAAAAATTAATTAACTAAAGTCTGCCACCGTTCAAAGCAGTCACTCAGATTAAAGCTTTTTGAGGTGGGTTACCTTCAGTTCTTCTGAGAAGAATTGTGCTACTTGATACAAAATACATATAAATTCATTTGAGGGAGACTAGGAAATTTGTTTAGGATTGCTTGTTAGAATGTTTGCCCAATCCCATTTGATTCAAGTCTAGTCAATAAATGTAGAGCTCATTTCTGCTAATGGATAATCAAACAATTAGTGCTCAGGTACACGAACATGTGGAATAACAATGAGAGTAAGGGCAAAATACCCCACTCAGACATCACTGCAAGGATATTTTATGTTCTCCTGATAGCAGCAAACAGGTTTTCTGTCATTAGGGCAAAGCAACATAAATCCAGCTAAGGTTTCAGAACCACATTTTATGTAAATCTCTTTACCCAAAGCTATCTTTTGGCTGGACTAATTACTATTACTTTACATGTCCAGTTGTTAGAGATGGCTCTAAACAAATCCTGAGGCCCTTCAAGAGCCATTCTTTAAATGTCATCTCCTTGTGGAGAAAGCAGAGGTGAAGTGCATCAGAGAATATCAGCTCCAAGACACACATCAGTAATATTAAATATTAATTCCTCTTCTGCTCTCAGACTTCTTTAAGAGGGCTTCATTTTCATAACTTTAGATAAGATAATTCAAAATTTTATTTTTTTTTAAGGACTAGGACAAATGTACTTTTACTTTGTAGGTAATGGCTGGGTTTCCAGAAATGGAGACTTCCATTTTCATCATGACCCTAATTCCACTAGGAATAGCCTAGCATTTCTTTATGGATACTTGGAAAAAGAGAAGCAATAAACCCCTCTAAATACCGATTCATTTGTAGAAATAGCCTCACACGGCTCTCATGGGACCACAGGGAGACAGCATGGTTTAAGTAAATAATCTCTCAACCCAGCTGAACCATTTGCTGCCCATTCTCCTTTTACTACAAATGGCTGCAGATTTATTCAGTTAGTGTCAAGCTGACACCAGCTCTGGCTATCTGTACTATTATTTCCAGTCTTTTCTTCCCCTATCCTTGCCTCATAGTCTTATCTCCTTTGTATTTATCTTTTATGTGTAATTTTTCATCTTTTCAGTGTTTAACTATACCAAGTTTTTTTACCACCTTCAGTTTTTATAAAAAACACATTGTAACAAAGGTAAATTAGCATTACATTTTCACAAGCAGCATAAATTCTTTTCCCCCCTCGCCTTTTTTTTTTTTCCTTTTCAGCTAGGTAAGATACTCCAGAAGTCATAAGAATAATATATATATGGATATACAAAGTTGACTATGAAATAATGATGAGTCTAAAATTACTTACATATCCAAATTCCTGTTTACAAAGGTGTTTTATACTTAAAGCTGTCTGAGTGCTACTGAAAACCATTAAGATTTTGGTCCTTCATATTATGTCTATTCTAAGAACACCTTATCAGCATAACAATCACAACTGCCCAAGCTGTCATCTACGAGTGCATTTCCTACTCATGCGCAAACACCTCAATGAAACAGCACTGCTGATATTTAAAGTATTTAACAGAGCATCAGATATCATGGGCTTGATTAATTGGGGCCAAGCTGCTTCAGATCTCTCACCATTTGGGTGGGAAACCATTGCTCATTACCATACAGATTCATCACCTACTATAAGTTAGCTGTAGCCATGTATTTTTACATTCAAAATACGTGTCTGTTAATTAGTCTTACAATTTAAGCTTTCAAGTGATTGTTCATTTAATTTCATGAATCCCTGTCCTACTGTCAGATAGCTGTTCTATCACACATTTTTATTACTCTGGGAAAGCCAGGATTCAGGTGGGGAGGGGAGCAACAGTAAGTTGGTACAGACTCCCTAATGGCTCTGCTTGTCATTTTTCCTTGCCTCAGACACACTGTTACAACTGTGACACATTATCAAAAAATTAAATCAAAAATTAAAACTTCAGGGAGCCCGAATGTCTGGTTCTAGTGACACAACACCTAGTAAATATCTATCTCTTTAATTTGCCAGCAGAGCTTGATTTTTACCTCAGCACATTTTATAGCTTCCATTTTAAATTACATCCAGGTAGAAAAGGTCAGAACAACAAGGCTGCTTTGTAAAGCAGAACTTGCACCTCTGCACCCCTGGATCCACACACAGGTCAGTTAAACCATCAATAAATCAAATTAACGATGTATTAGTAATAGTTCTCTCTTCATTAAGATAGTCCTTGGTTTTGAGGAGAGGAAGACTTTCAGATGGCATTAAAAAGTTTCAGGGTACCATGAAAAGGTCAACACAAATGCAGATATAAAATGGCTACTTGATTGCTCGAGGTACATTTAATCCCAGTAACAGAACCATTCAGAGTTGCATGCACATTTCAGCTGTGCAGTGCTGTTCTTCTAAAGTGCTAAAAGCCAGGGCAAAACACCCAGCTCATCATTCCTCCTCCTCCCAGGGAGCTGGAGTTCCACATGCACACACACAGTGGACAGTGGGGAAAATTCTCATGTAAAGTAAACTTACAAAGACTAAGTAATATAAAGATAAAATTACTAAGCCAAGTTTAAATGGTAGTAATTGCTAACTTTTCCAGAGAGACAGACTGATTTTCTAACCCTGTGTTTAGCTCTTTCCATGGCAAAGAAGCTCAACAGGAGTCTTTTAAACCAAGGCCAAGGGAAGTTTAAAATCAGTAAATCAATAAAAATGGCTCTAATAGGCCACCTTCCTCTCTAACCTTTTTAACTTCTATTTTAAATCAATTAATGCTTTCTGCAACATGTAACTATCTAACATGATATTTTGACATTAAAAAAAAAAAAAAATCGATGATTTAGTTACACTCCGTGGTTCTGCTCTCTGACAATAAGCTTTGCATGACCTCTTAGCCACTCCCAGGAGCTCAGCAACCCCAGAACAATGATTTACTGGCACATACACATATTGCACTATTCTGAACAGCTGAACCAGTCAAGAGTTAATTCTGTCTGGTCATACAGACTTTGTGAAACTTGCTTTCTGTATAGGCTTGGAGGAGTTTGTTTTTGTTGTCCTTCAGTCTGTCATATGTGACAAGCAGCAAAACAACCCGTATCCATCTGAGTGACACACTAATATCTAGAGATGAAAACATGACAGAAGAACAAGGTCTTCCTGTCCTCCTAACTGAGCTCTTTCCTGGCCACAGTGATAAATTGTTATGGAAGAAGGAAGATGAGAGACAGAGGCGGAAAAGCAAAGTGCTCCACTCAGTTTAGCATGATTTATAGCTGACAAATGACTCAAATTCACACTGAATCACCTCAAACAAACCAACAAAAGAACCTCAAACCAAAACCCCAAAACTCTACTAAACATTAGTCCTATGTCACAGAATAAAATGTGTTTGCTTTCCAGAACCCCATATAACTTAATTTCTCACTCTTGATCATTACTTAAGGGCAGCAAGCATTCATTTCACAAATGCAGATGTTTTGTAAAGTTCAAAGCAGTATTCTAACTAAAATTTCTAAATCAATATTTAAATGCTCACAGACACTTTTACCTCCAAATACCATAAACATATTGAAGGACACAAATACATTTTTTTCTATAGTTATGTCACACCATTTAAAAATTAAGTCTGTAGTGTAACAAAGTGACCTCACATACCTTTAAATGTGTAATTTTCAATATAAAGTGTGGAAGTTCTAAGGCTGTGCTTAAGTGTCAGATGCAAAAAACCCTTTTCCTTCAGCTCATACAAAAAAAGGAGCATTTACCACAATTAGATGAAATTACAAAGCACGTGGCATTTCTAGAGCAAACACCTTTTACACATTCAAGTCAGCACTTGTTCAACACTTTAAACATAGCCAGCTAAATACACATTATTTCCATAGAATTTTACCACAGAACCTTACTCAGTGTCCATCTGGCTCTGCAGAAAGACTCCACCTGGCACAAAAGCAGGAGATGAAACCCAGACAAGCTTTTCATAATGCTGTATCACTTATGTTCCCTGGATTAACCACTTAGTTGGGGAATAATGGAATTAGGCTAATGGAACATAGTGTTTTCTGTAATTGTATATTGTGCAAGCACTTTGCACATTTCAAACACAGACTTCAGCTCTTCTGTTCTCTTACCGTAGCTGCAAAAACATCATTAAGGAACTGCCCTCTTTGCTGCTTACTCTTCACCACTCTAAAGAATGCAGCACAATGTCTGAGAGAGGCAGNTTAAAAATTAAGTCTGTAGTGTAACAAAGTGACCTCACATACCTTTAAATGTGTAATTTTCAATATAAAGTGTGGAAGTTCTAAGGCTGTGCTTAAGTGTCAGATGCAAAAAACCCTTTTCCTTCAGCTCATACAAAAAAAGGAGCATTTACCACAATTAGATGAAATTACAAAGCACGTGGCATTTCTAGAGCAAACACCTTTTACACATTCAAGTCAGCACTTGTTCAACACTTTAAACATAGCCAGCTAAATACACATTATTTCCATAGAATTTTACCACAGAACCTTACTCAGTGTCCATCTGGCTCTGCAGAAAGACTCCACCTGGCACAAAAGCAGGAGATGAAACCCAGACAAGCTTTTCATAATGCTGTATCACTTATGTTCCCTGGATTAACCACTTAGTTGGGGAATAATGGAATTAGGCTAATGGAACATAGTGTTTTCTGTAATTGTATATTGTGCAAGCACTTTGCACATTTCAAACACAGACTTCAGCTCTTCTGTTCTCTTACCGTAGCTGCAAAAACATCATTAAGGAACTGCCCTCTTTGCTGCTTACTCTTCACCACTCTAAAGAATGCAGCACAATGTCTGAGAGAGGCAGACAATCCTTTCACTTACTTTCCTCAAATTGGATCTCATCCACTCTTGGTAAAAACCTTCCAACTTAAGGTGTAAGAGAAGAGAAATAGTATTTGTACGTAATATCAGGTACTGCAAGACAAACTAATTGCTATGTGTTTTGTTATAATTTGGAGAATACATTTCTGGGAAGGTTGGACAAGAGGAATAAGAAAAGAATTGCAAATGCCATTAGAAACCGGATCCATGGCAAACAGGTAATTTATTTTAGTTTTCTCTAATAAGACCATTTGACCATTACATTTAGCAATACCTTACACAGCACAAACTGTCATTGTAATCAACACAATGACATTTACAGTGAAGGGAACAAAAACACATTCTAGAGGCAAGTGAGGGCTGAAAAGGAGTTTCAGGAAATTCAACACGGAGGTATACAATCTCTTTTTTTTTGTCTGCTCCACCCTCCCAGTGCCTTAAAATCACGTCTGTCTTTCATTAGAGTGTCTGGAAGTTATGAGCACCCACATTGAGATTAGAAAATGCCCCTAAATCCACAAATTCTTCAAGTAATGAACTATAACATGAAAGGAGACAACAAAAGGAAAAGGTAGAATCTAGCAGGGATTGGACAAAAGTTTGCCATAGCAACCCCTGCTTAGCAAACTCTCTGCAAAGCAATTTCTACCCACAAGAGGTACAATCCATTCCCTGAGCCTCCAGTGTCTTTTAAATTTAAAACTCGTGTCTTGCTGCAGTTTATGGCACATTTTTACTGTGTGTACTTCGGAAGCGAACAAGGCCGACTAAACAGATTTCCTCCATGACCTTTACTACTGTCAACTGAAAACAATTTAGTCCATTTTAAGTCATTTGAGAGCACTGTAAACATTACCCAAGGAGCTTAGGACTGATTGCCTAAAACATGACCTTTCAAGCTGACAGCTGACAAAAATCCTCCACTTTAAACCATTTTAAAAGATATGATAAAAGTTCTTATCCTGCTGAAACAGAAAGGAATTTTCCTTTTACCACTACAGAATAAAGATGCCTTTCATTCCATTTAAGAAATTTGGAGGTTTTGTTTTACTTTTTTTTTTTTTTTGGGACATGGAAAAATGGGGGAAATAACCTTAAGTACTCAGACAGTTTCTCTCTTGAATAAAAGTTCAATTCACCCAATTAATATAAACCAAGAAGTGAAACAAAGAGGGCAAGCAAGCAATGAAAGAGACAGGCCACGCACAAGCAGAAAAACCTCACATAGGAAATGGTTTGGCTGGAAATTAAAAGAGAAAGAAATAAATTATGCAGTCCCGTTTTATGAACACTTGGTGTATAGATACACCTGTTTAACTCATTCATACACAAGGGAAGATAGACATAGCTTTCTACACAACCAAATTGATGTGGGAAAACCTACATTTTGATACTTTGGCTACTTCAGTGCACAGGAACACTCTGCCCATCAACCCAGCTCTGCACAGAAGGCAGCCTGACTTAACCAGAAGTACCCAGAGAAAGTAACATTCATGATGGATTCCATATAGCAACACAGATGATCCCATTCAAAAAAATTAAATTGATTTCAGGCTACATAACACAATGAAAAGTATTTCACATTTATTTGGCCTCATCATCTCACAAGACTAAAATGGAAAAAATCTCATGAAGAAAATATTCCATTACCGATTTTTAGAAAATGTATAAACTTACTGACTACCAGTTTAAGAACATTCTGCCTTTCTCTTAAAACTAAAATAAAATCAACTGCAAACAGGCTGGAAACATACAATGAGATAGTACTTACTTCCTGTGTAATTACAAAATAATTCTGAAAACAGTTAAAAATGTTTCAAATTTCACTAGACATTCTGCTATGCAGATTTACTTGGCCCTGAGGTACCAAGTAGTTTTACACAGAAGCCCCTAACAGCAAACTAGAAATAAAACAAAACAAAAAACCACCCTAATTTAAATAATCTTGTTCATTTTAAAGTTACTAAAGTTACTTAAAGTTTGATACTGTACCAGTCTTTGTAGCAGCACCCTGTTGTGTGTGCTGTCTAAAATACTTTACTGTAGCCTAATCAGCTAAACACTCTTTGTTTAAATCCTAATCTTCCCCAACTTTTCCCAAACTGTTGTACACCTACCGAGAGCTGCCAGTGACAGGAAAACAGAAAGGATGAGACATGGTGTGTGTGATAGGATGGATGCACACATGACTGAAACCTCCAAGGATGGCTGCCCTGACCCTCTGTATTCTTCCTCTAACTTATCTTCTGTGAAAAGAAACTCAGAAGATAACATCAAATTGTTTTACTGGAGTCTGAGTGAATAACAACACATCTCCATTACTGAAATACTGAGTGTCATTTATTTAGCAGATAAAATGAAGGCAAGAAAGGAATACAAATCTGCATCTACCTGTCTTTCACTCATTACAAACTGAATTTCTAGTGTGGCCCATTTTTTTTTTTTTCAGGCTTTCATTCCATTGCTTTTCCCATACTGGGCACTGTTTCTTCCTATGCAGAGATCCAGCGACTCAAATAGAAGGATTCTACCCTAAAAGCAGAATGCAAACACACTTCTGGAGGAAAGCTTTATCAGCTCACACATCCTCCACAAAACAGTGGGATTTAACCAACCACCTTGCTGTTACAAAACATTCAGTCACTTCAGGGCTTTCAAAACCTTGTTCTTGTCTCCTATCGTACCATTTTAAGCTACTTTGTACCTCAGAAACAGCACAAGAAACAGTTTTTCCCCCATTCCTTTGGCACAGCAGCACTGCTGGACTGACACCTCTGCTTCCCTCACCCTGCAGGAGGAACAGAGTGCCCTGAATTGCTCAAGGCAGCCACGGGAGTGCACAAAACACAAATAAAAACTACAAATACACAAAAAAAAATGCTGCAAAACAGCTCAGTTACCAAACAGCTCTGTGGGTCATCTGCTACAAAATTACTCCCATTTCTCAGAAAGCTTAAGACTGGTTTGATTTCATGTTCAGGAACCAAACTCACCAAAATAGAGTTCCTTCACTAAAAAAGGAGTCAGATTTTCCAGCTATTTATTTGCACTCAATTCTTTATTGACTTCAAGAAGAAATATTCTCACTCATCACATTAATTTATTCAAAAGAAAATTCTTTATCCTAAATACAGTCCACATGGGCTAGAGAGAAGATTATCATCCCATGGCAGAATTTTTCACCAGGTCTTAGTGGTCTTGTGTACAGAAATACCATTATGATTGATTTTCTTCCCTTCTCCTTCCTTGCCTTTTTTGTCTAGGCATTTCATGTC
Organism: Alaudala cheleensis; assembly: GCA_013398995.1. Classification (NCBI taxonomy): domain Eukaryota; kingdom Metazoa; phylum Chordata; class Aves; order Passeriformes; family Alaudidae; genus Alaudala; species Alaudala cheleensis. The sequence continues at coordinate 31,519 of VWYE01012765.1, read as the reverse complement.
TCTAAACATATTATGTGAACCACAGAGATTTTCTATTTATTCAAAACTCACAGGTTTTGAGAAATCAAATGAAATCTAGAGAAGTTCCAGATTACAGATGGCAACTGTCAATTTTGCTTATGCTTGTACGATTACCTTTAAGGGAAACATTCCTTAATCAGATTTCATGTGCTTTTCCCATTTACATCTCTGCAGTGTTGCTGATGTGGGAACTCCACTGGCTGATGTGGCACACCCCCCTCTCCTTCAAATACAAAGTGGATTTTTTTTTTTTTAACATAAAGTTCCCTTGTGCAAGCTGTGCAACACAAGCTTTTGAATGATGGTAGAACCTTTAAAGTATTTTTGAAAAAACATTTCAAGAGATTGCAAACACAATGCTACAAATACATTGCCAGGGAATCAGAGGACAGCCTGGGTTGGAAAGGACTGTCAAGACTATCTGAGTCCAACCCTCTGCCACAGGCAGGGACACCTCCCACTATGCCAGGTTGCTCCAAGTCCCATCCTTGTCTGGCCTTGGAGACTGCCAGGGATCCAGTGGCAGCCCNTGTACGATTACCTTTAAGGGAAACATTCCTTAATCAGATTTCATGTGCTTTTCCCATTTACATCTCTGCAGTGTTGCTGATGTGGGAACTCCACTGGCTGATGTGGCACACCCCCCTCTCCTTCAAATACAAAGTGGATTTTTTTTTTTTTAACATAAAGTTCCCTTGTGCAAGCTGTGCAACACAAGCTTTTGAATGATGGTAGAACCTTTAAAGTATTTTTGAAAAAACATTTCAAGAGATTGCAAACACAATGCTACAAATACATTGCCAGGGAATCAGAGGACAGCCTGGGTTGNCCTCCCACTATGCCAGGTTGCTCCAAGTCCCATCCTTGTCTGGCCTTGGAGACTGCCAGGGATCCAGTGGCAGCCACAGATTCTCTGGGAACTTGTGCAAGGGCCTCTCCACCCTCACAGGGAAAGATTTATTTACAATATCTAACTTAAACCTACTCTCAGTTTGAAGGGCAAGAAGATGAGCTTCTCCAATTGCAGAGATAAACCAGGCAAGTGCAGCCTCACCAAACAGGGGACACAGTCCCACAGGATGAAACAGGACACAGCTGGGAGAGGGGAAACTTTCCCCAGAGTCCAGACAAGACAAGATCCAGGCAAACAAGGCAGGGTCAGAGACAGGACTGGGCTCAGACCATTCACAAATTCCACCTTCCTGCTGGAGACTGGACCAGAGACAAGCCTGGACACAAGGAACCCACAACAGCTCCGAAGTTCTTCCAGGAGAAACATTCCATAAGCCAGGCCAGCAGGAGATGTGTTGGGTTCAGGTATTTCTGTGGCACAGCAAAGGCAGGAGCCCCAGACCAACAGGCCCCAAGTTATTCTGGTCAGGGCAATTAAGGCTCATTAGTGCAGCCATGGCCTGACACAAACCAGCCAGGCTTCAGCCTCCAGGGCACTATTTGACAAAAAGTGAACATGGAGCAGGGACTGTTCCCTGTTTCCCTGGCTCTCACACCAACATCTGTTTCAGTTTAAGGCAGTATCAGTTTCCATTACTAGGATTTTAACTTGGAGCTCTTTGGTAGGGTTCAAAAGGAGCATAAGGAAACTCTTAACATAGTTTTAAGAGCAGACACTTGATCAATCAGAAAACTAATATAAATTACATAACTTTATGTATGAGGACAGGAAAACAAATTCCAAGCATTAGAATTTATCCTGCAAAGGATCTTTAACACACTCGTCATCATGAGCCAGGGGAAAGAGGAAAGCATGACTCACCACTGATAATATCTCAAATTAGGATTTAGCCCAAGTAATCACTAAGGATGCAGAGCAGTCTGAAATTTTAAACAGCAATGTTATTTTCAAATTATACAGTACCAACTGCAGCTGACCAGCCATTCTACCGCTTACATACACTTTCAATATTGGCTTTTCCACAGTATTTTCTGTTTAATAACTTTCTACAACAAGGAATGAGAATGACATCAAGTAGCACAGGTGCATATCCTGCTAAAATATCATTAGACATGCAAATCAATTAACTCATTAGAAAAAAAAAAAAAGCATGTGAATCTATGATGACCACTTCAAAGCATAGCTGTGGTGGTAAGACAAGAGCAGGTCAGTTGTAAAAGAGAGGCTTCTTGAGGATATCTGGGTACTGAAAGAGTTAATAACTGAAGGAAAGCACAAAGAATCCATTGTGAAATGGGCTCATTTTTCTGTCTTATCAGTAGAAAAGATGATGACTAACAAAGTCCAAGTATCAAAACAAGCAACAGAAGAGCATTTAAGTGCTGTGGTTCCCGGACAGATTCCTTTCATGCAGACACATGTTCAGTTAACAGGCAATCCCTGTCTTCACACAAACCAACCTCTGAGCAGGAGAATTGTCCCAGCTGAAGTCCAGCTCCCCAAACAAAGCTCTTCCCCAGGCCTCCCTGTGGTTTCCCTACCTTTACAATGTCTGTAAGGTTGTTAGAACACAATAACTTCTCAAATCCTTCAGTTGCCTCAGTCATTAATGAAGGATATTAACAATGATATTTTGGAAACTTAAGGAAAAAGTAACACTCTGTAAGAAAGATGCTGGAGAAGAAATACTTTTGCAGAGCTTTAGAGGCAGCCCATTAGAAAAAGTAAATCTACAAACTTATCTTAAAATATCTGAGTTACTGGCGTAGATTAATAAAAGCAGATTTCAAATCAAAGGAGACTGCAAGAGGGAATAGTTTTGAAGGAGTGCAGCAAGCACATGAGTACCACAGGATTCAATATTCATACTATTCATTTTATTGTCTCTTAAGATTTATACAATGCCACATGGACTGTAGTGACAATATTCACATGAAGTACAAAGCAGGGGCAGTCAGCACCAAGCAAGGTTTACAATTCACATGCAGAGAGGGTTCACTCTGTTACAAAGGGGACAATGATGGAAAACAAAAAGGAATGTAACATTTTAATGAGTTCTATCCTACAGAGATGGAAGTAGAAAGAACTGTTCCAAGAAACAACTGTATTATTCTTCTAACTCGACTATTTAGATACCAAATTCTTACCAAAGGTAAAGAACATTTTGTGATACATTTGTGAAGTTCAATTTATATAACTAGTTTCTTTTAGAAGTCTGTGGAGCACAATGCAAGAATTACAAGTAGTACATCAATTTTGTAGGAGAGTGCCAAAGAATTAATATTTATAGTGAGACTATTATTTATTTAGGAATCATCTGGACAATACTACATGTCCTGCCTGAAATGTTATACCTCGGATTTAATATGAGTTTGATGGCATCTAGATAGGATTGTGGCTCATATTCACAGCTTCTGGAAGCAATGAACTCATGAACAATAAAGGGTCCACATACAAATTTCTTAATCATATATTCAATGTACAGTTTGATACACAGAACATACAGAGGAGTGAAATGGAATCCTCATGTTGCAGTTACCCGAGCTCTCCCACCATTACATACCCTTCATTTTCTACCATCATACACTTTCATTTACTCTCAATTGTCGTTGCTCATGATGTTGAGTAATCTCAATTGTTCAGCACACAGAAATAGCAATTACTAGCACAATTAAAAAGCAGCAACCAAAAATCCCACAATTATAAAATTCATCTGTAGCATGAAAATTCTCAACTTTGAGCCTTGTTTTCCAGTCAGAAAACCCTATTTTAGCATCTCTTCCTTCAGACTGAGATTCAGTCTTAAAAATCTTCAGCTTAACCATTAACATTGATGAAAAATCAGACCAAAATGACCCCCTGGACAAAGGCATGTGGCTCGGACAGCAGCTAGGCATAGAGGATGGAGCTCCACACAGGCTTTACCTTTCCCTGGGGCATGGAGCCTCCAGAGGCACAAGCACCTTCTGAACATCGGGACTCCTCCTCCCAAGAGTGGGCAGACACAGAGCAGGTGCCATCAGCCCCCACAGCCATGTGCTCACACCGCAGGTGGGGCAGGAGGACTCTCATGGCCCCTCCCAGCAGCAGCCGCAGGTGGCCCCGGCCGCTGAGGTCACTGTTCCTAATTATCCCACAGGTGTGCACAGGATCTCATCACCAGCCCCTTGAGCTCAGCTGCAGCCATCTGCCCACCAGAATCCTATCATGTTTGCTTTAGCTTGCAAGTGCTGCCTTTATTTTTGGGCCTCAGTGTATGGGTTTTCTTCTTTTATAACCTGAAATATATCGCATTTGTCTGGATTCATCACATCTGCCTGCATCAGTAACCTGGCCTCTTCATTATCTGTCTTGGTGTGATCCACAGTAATTATCTTGGATGATTTCATGTTTTCTTCAAGCTCATTGATAATGTGTCAAGCAGTGAAGGACAAAGAACCAATTACATTAGGATCATATCAGAAAGTTTTCAGTTGGATGACAATTTCCCTCTAACTTCCCAGTTATTAATCCCTTAAATGTATTGTTTTAATTTTGTCATACATCGCCAGCTAGAATATCATAATTCCTCATTAGAATATTTTTATCTGAATTAAAAACTCTTAACTTTACTCATGAACTGCTAGAAAATAATTTTAAGGATTTTCAAAAAATAAATCTGATTGTTAAACTAATCCCATAATGCTGGCAAGTAAAAAACTTTGTTACTATGTTACTTATATTTTCTTTTTTATACCTTGTTGCAATTAACTAGAAATTTCTCACTAATTACAAGAAGCTTGTGATTTGTTACACACTGGTGAATATTACTGTCTCCTACTTAGCACAATACTCATTTTTTTATTATAACTATATAGAAGTCTGGATCAGTTATTGTTTAAACAGAAGACTGACTATGGAAGCTAATGAAAGAAATTTCCAACACTTTATGTAAAGAGAAAAATAAAAGCATTAATTCCAATGAGTAGATAATCTGTTTAAATTGGGACTGAAATTGCTTGAGTTTTTTCTGTGGTTACATGATACAATACAATTTTCCATAGAATAAGGGAATACACATTATTTTAAATAAACTCAGACAACAAGGTGGGCCAAAATATGGCCCACTGTGCACTGGCCCAGACGCTGAAGTTGAATAAAAATGCCTCAAATTAATTTTTAAGGGTTATTTCCCCTTTCAACTCATTATATCAAAACCCAGGATTTTGTAGAACACCCTGATGGACTGATGCAATTATTCAGTGCCTTCCATAAGGATGGAATCCTGTGTAACTGTTTAAACAACAAGTTCAGGAACAAAAATAATACTGATTAATATCAGAAGTTTATAACTTACATCCACACATCCATAGTTCTTTGATTATATTCCAGCTCCTGGATCACAATAGTGTGGCATTATCAAGATATCAAGTAAGTGCAATAATAAATATATCCTTTTTTTGTCTTTTAGAATGAGCCATATTTTAAGTATTTTGTGTTGTTTCTTGTTACATGAAAATCAGGAGGAAAGCAAAAGAAAATGGTTTAAATTGATAACAAAAACATCCATGCCAAATATTGTAATTTTCAGTTTTAGACTACTAATTTTTTCCTACCTTATTTACTAATGTTGAGCATGGCATCTGCATGTGCCCCACAGGCTGTTTTCTCAACCACTTCCTCACAGAAACCACTCTGCAGATTTTCATTAACATGAGTAGATTTTTCTTCAGACCCAGAAAGCCTGAAGGACCAGACCAGTCATCTGCTCAGAAATACCATTTGTTTTTTCATTTACAGGGACAAACTGTGACATGAAATTACTGGGAGACAAATCCATACCTCTGTGGCGGTCCTTCAGTTGCTTACTGCAGGCTCAAAGGATGGAGCAAAGGTTGGGCAACTCGTGTCTTTTCCACATTTCTCGGGCACAGAGCAAAGAGATGTGAGGATTTTGTTTTCTACACAAATGTGTCAGCCAATAGAGAAGGGAATGAATACAAATTTAATATGCTTCTGGTCTAAACTTAGCACAGACCCTTCTCCTCCTCTGCTGATTAATACAACTGATCTTAGGTTCTTATCTCTAAAGAGAAAGAGAAAAAAATAAAAGTGCAATGTCGTGGTACCTGCAATAATCTTTATATTGATTTCAGTGTCTTACTCACAGCATCATGTTTTAATTTGTATCTACACTTACTTTGAAATTAAGTGTTAACCAAATTACTTATAAAGAGACAGTGAATTTTGACACAACATTCCCTTCAAAATCCATCATAATTGAGTTTGTTCTTCATGAAGACAAAAAATTAGTATTTACTTTCATTTTTGGGGGAAAAAGGAGCAATGTTTTTCATAATCAACGTGGTTTCCTTCACATTTTGAAGTGCAAAAATACACATAGTAACAGCCACACAGCAGCAGGAGTTTTATTCAGAGTGGTGGTGGTGGTAAACTGACTTCCATTTGTTCCTTACAGTTACAAGCAATGCAGATTGCAGATGTTTGCACTGACATTTGCTTGATATGAAAATGTACTTTCAGGAATCTTTAGCAGTCACTCTCACCATTTTCTTTCACATTTATCCACATGGATGCAGGGAAAGATAACATAATTGAGCCATATTAGCAATTATTTTAAAAATGGCTTTGGATGATGAGGAGGTTCTTTGACATTTTCTAGAAGAGCTCGCTCAGTAGCAGAAGCAAGCAGCACTGTTCAAAGCTGGCTTCTCGCTCTGCTCCTGTTTCCTTCTCCTTGCACACCTTCAGCTCAGCCCCATGGCAGCGATTCTTCACACCAGCCCAGCAAGCCAGAATTCTCTTTGTTTTCCACCACACAGCCTGTCGCTCTGCCACAGCCGCCGCCTCATTCCCACACAGATGAGATCCAGGTCTCAAGCGGCACCAAACAGCGAACTGCTCCTGTTCCAATTCCATACACAGCACCCTGCTTCAGACGTTCTGTCATGCAGAAAGTCAAAGAGAAAGTTAGCAGTTTATGACAAAATTTTACTGTTTTTCAAAGCTCTAACAAGTTGTGTTTTCACCCAGTTTTACATTACATATCATCATTAAAATGCAGTAGGATTTAGTGTAGTGATGTATTTTTTTTTTAAGTATTAGCCCATGCAGCCTTACAGTGTGAGCAAAGTGGATCACACAACTACCTATGTGAGCAGAATCTTAAGTACAATTCTTTGCAAAATGTGTCCCCTGGCAGTGTAACCCTAGATTTTTCTTTACTGGAAGATACTATGATCAAATTATTATTTTGTGCTCCTTGCTGTACTTATCGTGTCTTGCCATCTGTCTTGTGTTCCACAACTGTCTTGTATCCTAGTTCCTACTCCATTCATTTACTACCTGTCTTACTGGGCCCATTTGCCCTAACTCTCCATTTTCATTCTCTTCATGTTGCTTGCATGATTTTGCTTGTGTTCTAGCACTACCTCCTTTCACTAAGATCTCAAAAGTGTTTAAATAATTCTTGAGCATCCCTCTCCTTTTCTCTGAAATTGGGCTTGTTTATTTATAAAATACTGTCTTTGCTGTCCTGTCATTTGCATTATTTTTCATAACTGTGGTTAACATAGAGCCCATTTTAAAGGAATCAAATAGACATTCAGATTTTGATGCAATGGCAGGTTTTGTTTTTAATTTGTACCTACAGACACACATCTGCAAACCTCCTCTTCACAAAATCAACTGGCAGAAGCAAACAGCTCTCCTTAGTGCTATTGCTTTTAAGATCCTTTTCCATAATGGAGTTGTAGCAGAATTTTTTCTCAGAGAGTGAGAGAGACAGCAGCATTTTTGCTATAAAGAGACCTTTATTAGATTGTGAGGAAGAGAAACTTTGGCTGGTACACAATTTGGAGATCTCAGTGCTCCTTTCACAAGAATGGAAGATGATAACTGATGAAGGGACCTTTGAGGGACTCCAGAACTGTGTACACCTCTTATGTTATGTTAGTCTAATAAAAGTATAGCTGCTTCTACATTCAGCTGCTGAGCTCAGTTGACAAGAACTACATTTTCCAATAAATCATTTTCTAACCTCTTTTGATATCCATTCCCTTGTGTCAATGATAAAGCAAAAGGAAAGAACTCTCCTGGGCAGTTTTTCAGTGGCAAGTACGAGACACAATGGATCCCAAACGCTGCTGGGCACTTATGAGTACCCACATCTGTGTAGTATTCTCATAGTAACAAACCTCCCAGGACCGTGTTGGCTAAGAATATGACACAGTATTTGATGTACAAGCTGGAGAAGGGGAACATGAGTCTGTGCTGCTCTTGTTCTCCCATGTGTGGCCCATGCAGGTCACTCTGGGCCTCATTCCTGTCCTGCTCCCCACCTGCTTTGCTTTGCAAAGTTCTTCAGAGGGAAAAATGTGTCTTACCAAAGTGAGACATTGTTATTGCTTGAGAGCTTCATTCTCTTCCACAGCATTACTGAGTAATTCAGTGCTTTGTGTACAAGATCTACTTCTTAGAAAATTGTACAAACTGAAAGTTTGAGTTGTACAGCCGCCACTTTTTAATGCCCAGCTTCCTGGGCTCTTCATTCCAAAGTGATGCCAAAGGGTGGCAATTACAGTGGCATTTAGGACATTTGTCACCACTGCTAACATTTCAACCAATGATCACAGAACTCCAGCATGAGGGATTTACCTGGTGGTTTTCTTGAATCTGACACAGTTTTTTCTCCTCAATTTGAAATGAGAAGTGAGACTTCTTTAATTTGTAATAGCATTTGCTTGGTTTGTATGCTTTTATTGTGTCTCATACATGGGAGCATCACCCAAGTTAATAAAAAGAGATTTTTATAAGGGCATTGAGTGCCAGGACAAGAGGGATTGGCTTCAAAGTGACAGACAAAAGGTTGAGATTGCATATTAGGAAAACAATTATTCACAGTGAGGTGATTAGGCCCTGGCACTGGGTGCCCAGAGAAGCTGGATCCTTGGAAGTGCCCATGGTGAAGTTGGATGGAGCTCTGAGCAACCTGGGACAGTGGAAGGTGCCCCTGCCCATGGCAGAGGGTTGAAATCAGATGATCTTTAAGGTTTCTTCCAATCCAAACCATCCTGTAATTCTGTGAGTCTCTAAGGGTCATACATAGAGCCCCAGATCAGGTTACTTCAACCTTCTTAATCTACCTATATATAAAAGAGCTATCACATTAGGCCTCATCCAAGAGTATTGAAAGCCCTAGCATATTACAAACCTTAAATAAAAATTATCCATAATTGCTATTATTGTTAATTAGTTGGTCCTGTAATGTTACTCATGCAGTCTGTTCATGACACACCCATTTAGTTGACCCAAATTATTAAATGAAATTACTTCCTAAAAAAGAACCTGTAAATAAAAGTTTGTTGGTACTGTCATCTCATCAGTCAGCTCAGTATAAATATGCTTTTCACATAAGGTTTACTGTTTGTCATTGTGCTGCCTCCCTTGCTGACCAAAGAGTACTTTTACAGGCATTACGTGCCACATTCATTGCAAGCTAATGCATTATACAAAAATAATAAAAAAATTTTAAATATTTACATTCCTTTGAAGGTTTAATACCAGATATCCCTAATGGCTGCATTTTCTCATTTCTGCATTTTATAGTAATTGCTTCCCTCACCATGTACTCTTTGGTGATTTTCCAATTAATTGCCAACCTGTCTGACCACCTTTACTCTGTGTTTTATTTCTGGCTTATTCAAGAAATTTAGCAGCTGTTAAGAACATCATGGTAATGTTTTTGACTGCTTATGAATCTGAAAATGCTAGGCAGACATTAATTAAGTCACATAATGGTATTTAACAGACACCACTATGATTGATGGGATTACTTTGTACGCTGTATATGTGTAGGCAATTCAAAGCACAGTTTCATAGGAATTCCCAAGCCTGAGTTTCATTGCTAAAGTCTACTTAGGGATTAATAGGAAATTTAACTCATAACATCAACAATATGACACAGTACCCAAAACCTGTGGCAGAAAATAAATGGCAGCCTGACAAATGCTAAATGGTCCAAAAAGCTACAAACATTAAATTGTACAGAAAGCTACAAACATTAAATGGTACAAAAAGCTATGCATTACACTGAGTCGTCATATGCTTTGTATGTACAGACTTCACTGTATCCAGGGTTTAGAGCTATTTTTCTCTTCAAAACCCAGGAATTAAGATAAGAAAGGGCGTCATGCTACAATGCCTTCCTGAAGCAAANAAAAAAAAAGGAAAAAAAAAAAAAAAAAATCAAAAAAAAAAAAAAAAAAAAAAAAAAAAAAAAAAAAAAAAAAAAAAACAAAAAAAAAAAAAAAAAAGCTCAGCTGTATTGGCTCTTTTTGGTAGGGTTTCATTTGAGGCCCTAATCGCAGGAACAAGATTTGTTCTAAATTGTTTGCATTTACTTCTGAATATCTGGAAATTTGCTTGTTAAGTGTTCAGGTGGAGGAAAAAGCCTTCTCAGGTGCAGAAAGAAGTAATGCTGTGCAGTCAGTGGAAAGAAACATTCAAACAATTATACACCCTACTGCTCCAAGTCATATTCAAACAATCTATAAGCTAATTCAATGCTAACACAATGTCTCATAAATGGTAAACGGGCCGGATGAACATCTCGGCTGAGCAGGCTGGATGAACAACCTTCCAAGTCAAGAAATGCAGTATCACTGCAGTGTTCAACAAGGTTTTAACTGCCTGTTACATTTTATACCTGCTGCATTTGATCAGTGTTGCCAGCACAGATTTGTTTCCATAGTGTGTGAAGGCAAACCAGTAACTAGCAAGCAAGATTCTGAAATCTGATGATCTTTTCATATTTCATCCCCCTTTTTTCTCACACAAGCTGATCAGTAGAAAATAATCAAAGAGATTAAAATAGAGGTTTAAAACAGTTCCAGGATGAGTGTAACCCCTGCTCCCTTCTCCTCAACTCTACAAGCTCCTCCCACAATTTATGTCTGATTCTTCAAGGCAAATAAGGGTGAATAGGTATTTTTGAACTTCTTAATTTTTCTTTGTTGTTTTTTTACCGTGAAGCAAAATTCTTGGATCTAATCATCATAAACACATTTTCCACTTCTAGAATAAACACAGGAATTTTATTGCAAGTGTCTTCAGGAACTGATGGGAAACTTAATTTAAAGACGATGCTCAATGCCACCTTGCAAGCTTAGTAATGAACACTTACAGATCTTCTGATTGAAAATTCATCTGGCTGCCTAGTCCCTGAGATAATTTTAAATTGATAAAACTTCCAAATACTTTTTTTTCTTCTTAATTTTTCATGATNAAAAAGACAAGGTGGCACATACCATCTGTCATGCATCCCCAAATGTTAATTACTTATGAGTAAGATTTAAGATCAAAATGGAAATTAAAATGATCTNTCCCTGAGATAATTTTAAATTGATAAAACTTCCAAATACTTTTTTTTCTTCTTAATTTTTCATGATGTTTCTATTTGATGAAAAAGTAAAGCAAAGCAAACTGTGAAGATAAAGGTAAATATGAGAATCCTGAGTGCTGTAAATCCAAGGAACATCACTAAGGGTTCTCCAGTTTGCAGATGAGATGACACACTCTGGAGTATCAGTAGGATCAGCTGCAAGATTCATCAGCTGGGGCATATGAAGAGAAGCACTTGCAATAATGCTCTTGGTGATTCTTACATTACATTCATAGCCTTATTGTCTTCAAACGTAAAGATTACTTTAGCTCTGACAACCTACAGATATTATAAATATTGTTAAATATTTTTAAATATTAAAATTTTTAAAAAGTAAATTTGGAAGAATGTTTGAACAGTAGAAGAAACTCTAAAGTTTTACATATTGCTGTTTGCAAGTCAAAGTAAGTTCATTGAGCTCATTTCCCACCCCACCCTGCCAACAAAAAAAAAAAAAAAAATTAGGTCTGGAATATATCTTGAAAAGCCAAGACAAGAAAAGACTGCCCAAAAAGACAAGGTGGCACATACCATCTGTCATGCATCCCCAAATGTTAATTACTTATGAGTAAGATTTAAGATCAAAATGGAAATTAAAATGATCTTCAAAGTGTAACTGAAGAGCCATGGCTGCAATTCAGCTCTCTGTACGTCTTGATCCTCTTTTTCTCACACTTCAATTGAAATATGATACTTGGACTTTCCACAGAATATATATCGCAGCACACGTTACTAATCTAGTACAATCTTCTGCAGCACTAAAGGGCAATATCTATTTGGAATGGCTGTTACAGGAAGCTTTGTATATATAGAAAATTCAGATTGTAATTAGAGATCTTGAAATAGTCTTTGTCTCCTCCCTGCCCCTTAGTACTATGAAAAAAGAAAGAACAGTGAATTTCTTCATATTCCATTGATATTATTAAACCTACAGAATGGCAGGGATAGAGGAAAGAAAGACAAAGCTATTGATCTAATTTTGAACCTCTAGATGTGAAATGTTGGATACAAAGTAGCTAAGTAATTTTGATTCCAAGCTACAACCAAAACTGAACAAAGTCTATTCTTTTACCCTTAAGATATAAAATAATTTTTTTAATAACCTCTGTTCACTGAATATTTTGCCCTGAGAGGAACAAAAGCAGCACAAAAATATCTAATCTTCAGGGGTTTATATACCTTACAAGGGAAAATTCCTGCACAGAGAATAATCACTTGAAAAAAACTTATTTACTTAGCCCTCAGGTAGAAGAGTTTATGCACACACAGAAAATCCAGATAGTGTCTTAAGCAGAATCTTGGATATCTCACACACAACCTCTATTCATTGCTTTAAAACTGAGTAACAGCTTCAGAATCGCTGTTTGCCAGCTCCTCTGGGGGAGGAGCTGAAGTTAAGCACAGCTTAAAATGCTTCCCAAAAAGACTAATTACATTTTGAAATGTAAGAATGGAAATCCTAATGTTCGGCTTTTCCTCAAAAAACAGTTTCTTTGTGTCCTTTGCTCAGAGCAGGCGAAGTGGCTGTTCAAAGCTCCTTGTTTTGCTGAGGAATGTTTTTGTTGTTACTGCCCCGCAGTGGCTCATTGGAATATGTATGCAGGGTGGTTGTTTTTTTCTGCCTGAGCAGGCATTTAGAGACGGGGAGGGTTGCCAGGGAATCTTTTATTTTCACTCAGCCTGCCTTGCAAATGATCTACAGTTATAGGCAAATACAGCTATAATCCAAGAGCAAGTTTTCTTTCACATCCTTATTACAGAGCTAATGTATTCCTTGCCTCAATGTATAGATTATATTTTCTACTTACTGATGGTTCTTTAGATTGGAAATTGAAAGATTTAGTAGATAAATGGGGGACTGATTCAGAGAACAGGCGTTTCATTGAGTGCTCCCAGTGACAGTGAATCCTGCAGTATGCCATGAATGGTAAAAACCTCAATGAGTGTAAATACACATCCGTGTGTGTAAATACTCTTTTCCCACACACTGATCCTCTGTAGGCACTTTCATTTAACATGACTTTTTCTGAGAGCAAAACCAAAACTATCTCACAGTGTCAATAAAAGTTGTTCTGTATATTTAAGACGTGAATTTAACAACCAGGAACTCCTTTTTAGGTTAGTGGTCTGAGTGCTTCACTACTGCTATGATTTGGCACAGTGAACACATTGCACAGTGACCCAGATTCTCCCTGTGCTCTGTGGCTTTGGACTGCTCTGCCAGCGCCATCCATCTCCCAGAGCAAAGGGGAGCTCCAGTCACACATTCTCAACCCAATGCAACTCTTTGCTGGGATGGTAATCAGAGAAAGGAAGGGTCACACTGGAGAATTCCAGCGCCAGCTCAGCCTCCTGGCCCCTTAGCCATGGACATAGCACCTCAGTTCTGACACTGGCCTTTGTGCACAGCAGCAGCTGCACTGTGATAGCATAAGAATACACTTACTTTTCTTTGACTATTTTTTCTAACAGTTCTTGCCTGTTTGAGTTTAGATGCACTTAGTTCTGTAGTCAAATGCATTTTCAAATTACTATCAGATTAAAAGAGCAAAAAGCATTCTGGAATTCACAATTGCTTTCAGTCAGTGAAGCAGGGAGAATGTTACAAAACACGAAGTCACCCTTCAGTCTGACCTTGATTTGCAGTCTACAATTTAGTGAATCTCACATCACATCAGATGTTCACTGGGTTAAAAAGATCAGTGAGCTTACCTGCCAGTACATATGTAGCTTATCTCTTTGTTTGGAGTTCAGCTTGTCAGCACACTAGTGATCTGTGCTCCATCTGCACATGGAAGCAGAAATATTCCAGTATCATAATACATAGCACTGCCCTGCAGTTCCTGTTTCAGCTGAGGAATGTTTATGGAGCTGAGCATACTGGTGCTGTCATCCTAATTTTTCTACATTGTTATTGTACCAGCACAAAGTTTGGTTTAAAGTGTGTGGTTTAAAATGCTGGCTGCTCAGCAAATGAGCTAGTGCATGCAGTATTGTAATAACAGAGAAATCTGCATGTTGAATTTCAATTATGCTTTAAAGCTATCGAAACAGAATGCTTACACTTTCTTTTCAACATGCAATGAAATGTTAGTTGGTTGTTTGGTTTTGTGGTTTTTTTTTTCCTTTCTCTACAAGCATCAATACGGCAGGGCACTAGAGAGTTTCCCTCTATGTAAGTGATTGTTTACTTTAGCTCCCTTGCTCTGTGGAAAGCCTGCCTAGTTGAGTGACCATGTTAGAAAAGAGGCTTGCTCTGTTTTCAAATCAGTTAATGCATTATATCCCTCTCATGAAAGAGAGGAAATTAATTCTGTGAAATGCTTTTTACCTTCCCATGTTTAAATAGCCAGTGCACTAAAGCATTTTGGGGTTGGTGCAAAGTAGAAGGGTGCCCAGTGATGAGATTTATTTGCAGGAATTTGTCACTGGTGCCTTCAGTCAGCACATGTAAGGAACTGGCTGCTTAGGACAGGAAATGAGAATCATTATTTCTTAAAACTGAGGTTTGCAACTCACTAGCAATCATCTTTTTTATTCCGGGAAGCATTTGGATTCACCACCCTCTGGCAGGCTAGATTTCATGGTCACTCTCATAGTGCCAAAAGAACATCTTTAATAGAACATAAGGTGGAAATAGTGCAAGGCTGGATTCAGCCATGATGGCAGGGAGAAACTGGGAAGGGTTTCTACCACAGCAGAGCATTCCCATTATCACGAAACAGGGTTACTATGAATTTAACCCTGGAATGTTGCAAAGGAGTTCCCACAGCCTAAGAAATGCAATGGTCACCAAGCAGGCAGTGTCCACCTTAATGGCAGCAGCATGCAGAAACACAGCAATGAAACCTAAGAACAATACAATCATGTTAGAGTGGCTGAATACAATCATATCAGCCCAGTTTCAAAAGGCAGAGGTAATCTGCCCAGCTGCAAATTTTTTTTTGATGAAGCCACACTGCTTGAGGGAACTCTGCACTCTGCTGCACTGGTCTGTGGAGAAAGGTCCATGGTCTGCCAGGTCAAGCTAAGTTGGGTTAAGGTAATGGAATCTCCCCCACCATGAGCAAAATTGCAGGCTGGAACAGGAAAGCATTTTTAAAAACAGAGATAACTGAAAAATAACAATTCCAGGTTTGAAAAAGGTGAAATAAGAAACATAAGATGCTAATTTCCCTTCTGTAGGAGTCAAATACTTTATATTCTTCAAGGTAATGAACAAAGAAACAAAGGAACCAAAGTTCTCAATAACAATAATCAAAGAGAAGAATGAAGTTGTAAACTCTTAGTAACTACTTCATAATTTAAAGCAACTACTGGTTTACAGAACAACATAGGCTCAAAATGAGCTCCAGCATATAAAAATCTTGTTGCACATAGGTTTAGGAAAATAGAAAGAAATACTGTGTACCTATGGTAGTTGTATATTGGTCATGGTACCCACGGTTGGTCTCCATGGTGACAGTGAAACAAAAAGTGGAGAAAAAAGTGAAACTTTCTTCCTGTGCAGCATAAATTAAAAATGTACTATACTATGAGAAAGGTTGTAAGTACATTTCAGGGGCCCTAGTGACAGAACTAACCACTCTAGCTCTGTTTTTCAGTTTAGTGCAATGTCAGTAAAGTCCCTCCAGGTGAACAGCTTCCTAACCCACAGAAAGTTCCAACCCTAATTTTTGGTTTATGCATAGATGCACTCTGCTTTTAGAAAGCAAGAAAATTGAGAGTAAAAATTTGGATTTTTCATAAGTAATGAATCCAACAGTAGTCTTGAAACACTGAAATATAATAAGATCCCTATTTGTTATGTTTTAATAATTAATCCACTGCCACAGTTACGATGCTGTTAAGGGGTAAGGAATTGCTCCCCATTGTCATAAGACAAAATTACCTCCAAAATTAACACTGAATTCTGATAAAGCCTCTTCTAACAGCCAAGAACACAATCACAGTGCACAGATCATAACCACAATTATTTGAATTATTATACCATATTTTCAAGTAGAACTTGGCTTCCCAATGAATATGGGTGTTAAAACAAATGACAGAAGGAGCTGTTTTGGTAGCAGGCAGATTTTAAGATGAAGTGACAATGGAGAAGACTCCAAAGTCAAAATACCAGTCTACTCAATTGCAGGAAGGGAAGAACAGGACCTGGTTCCCTGTGTATACACTGTGGCAACAGACTTGCTTACAGCAAAGGGCAAGAGGACCTCATTTCTCCTTTCGTGTGTAAGCTTCTCACTTCTCAAACTGGGCATTTCCAGAGAGACTTCTTTGCTAAAAATGCCAAAGCAAGGGAAAATAACCCTCAAAGAGGAACAGATATTAGAGATACAACATTATGTTTTGTGATTCTTTACTCGTATGCTGATTTTTGTTGATCTCATTCAAGTACAACTTCCAGCAACAGACTGTGCAACACTCCACCAAGAAACTTTACCCTTTACCTCTATTTTTTTTGTCAGAGATAAAATTGACTCTAGTAGTACTTTTTTTGTGTCCTTGTTATTCTAGCAACATGAAGCTGCTTGAAATTTGGACCCTGCTAAGTCAAATTACGCTCTGTAGAAGAAGAGGACACAGCTAGAGCTGGTGATTCCAATCTGAAGTTTTCTTCTGCAGCACAACTCTGGTTCTGCAATGTGTGAGTAATATGGACAAGTATCTTCCAATCCAATATTTAAAATTATTAAGGTTAAGATAACTGTCAGTAAGGACACGGTATTTGTACGGCTAGTTCTTACTTTGTTCCATTAGCAAGAGGTATGTTAAAATGAATTGGAGCACCTGAACAAGACTAATTCAGGCTCATTTGTTTTTGTCACTCATACATATATGTGTCAGTGGTTAGTGATTCATTTTTGAGGAAATGACTGATAAATATCAGTCAAAATTACTGGAGGAAGTAATGGATAGAGAGGAAGACAGCAATTTCTCATGTATTACAGGACTGTAAAAGCAAGTTAATGTTAGGGGGATTTCGAGTGCTGGAACACAGAATGTCACAAATGGGGTAATACTTGGTTTTGCCTTATTAATAGGCAAATGCTGAAAAAGTTCTAGAAATTTTATCAAATTCTGTTCTATCAAATAACTCTAGAGGAGACTTAAAACTGGTCTGAAAAAACACTCAGCTTTGCTTTCATTTCCTATTAGTCATTGTGAGAACTGTCTTCTGAGATACTGAAGGTATTATCATGGTTGACTACATTACACTTAAAACCCTCAGGGCAGCACTACACTTACCTGTGCATAACCTGCAATCAAGTATGAAAAATAAATATTAAGGCACATTTTGGAATCCCTAAGGCCTTGTTTGAGTGGCTTATGCTGTCGACTTTGGTTTATATCACGTTTTAAATTTGGCAGACATATCAGCAGCAACGGATGCTTATTTTCAGTTCAGACAAACCATTTTGTTTAATTATGGCTGGAAAAAGCCCCGAACTGCATGGCAGTACTGATTGCAGGTTGAGCTTTTTTCTTTTTTTCATAGAGCAATGTGAAACAATTTTATTTCTAGCATAGACCATCGACTCTGCTCTTCATATTCAACATGGTACAAGCAAATGATTAGAAGCAGAAGTAGAGAAAGACCACAGCAAATTGCTTTTGCCTTTTTATATAGTGACCCATGGCTGTGGTCAGGAGAAAGCAATATTCTTTAAAGAGATCTACAGTCTATTTCTCTGTTTTACATACTGAAACAATGCAGAGCACTGTGGGAATTGTAAAACAAGGCAATGTGTAGTTAAAGTTAGACAGTGCCATAATGTATATGCTCAGGTGGTAATCTCCAATCTGGCATTTACTGCTGCCATGCCTGTGTGGTTTTCCATTAGGACACAACTGCCCACAGTGTAGCTGGAAACCTGCATAGCTCTGGCTTGCATTAAAAGATAATTCCTGAGAACCTGAGGGAGGTTTACCAAGATCAGCTTCTGGCCTTACTCTCCTCTTACGCCCAGTAAGTCTGACACATAACAGACATTCCTATTATCAGTGTAGGATAAGATTTAGGCTTGATCTCATTTAAATTTTATCAGCATGGCTGTTGATCAGCTGTTGTTATTCACACATCTCTCCCAGTCCTAGAGTTATCTCTTTAACTGCTGTTGTACTGATGCCAGGGTACGCCAGTAGAAACATTTTACACCTGTGTAATTGGATCTACAAGAAAGTGATTGAAATAATGATAAAGCCAAAAGCTGGTCTTGTCTGTGCAGGGAATGTTATGACAGAAATCTGTCTCTATAGGCAGGGGTTCAGGCTACAAGTGACTATAAGAGCAATATTTGGAGGTACAGCATCAGCTATTCCATGGCAGCTCCTCCGCATGTGCCCAGCCCCTGGGGACACAGGACAGAACAGTGTTGCCAAGTTTAAGGTGATGGAGTCACCAGGCCCTTGCCACAGGCAGAGGCCACTGACTTGGCCACCTACTTGGGTTAGATGATGGATTAACTTGTTAAGCTTCAATAACTTGTGAGTGACTCTGAGTCCCTTCTTTATGTTTCCAGCAATTCCGGTCACTGTGTGGAAATGCTGTGAAGGAAGAGCAGCTTTTTTCTAGTTGGCCTTACCCTGCCTTTTCATTTATTTGAGGCACACAAAGAAAACTTATCAAAACCATGGCAGTGACTTTTGTTCAGCTGCTCTTTTCTCTACAGAATTAATGTAAAAACACAAACATAAAATTTCATTCCTGACAAAGAATTCAAAATATGTGTTCAAGATAGCAAAAGTTCAGTAACTGAAATAGTGGTGCTCAGAACAAATACAGTAATAAAGATCTCAGCTACCTGGAGGAGACAGGCACCCTAACCTCTAACCCTAAGCCTGAGCTCTTTATTTTATGCTCTTGATAATGATAATGATGATAACAATGAAGATGAGGATAAATATCTCGGGATTATTTTAAAATTTTATTCATGCAGAATAATTTTGGAACTGAAGCTGAGGCAGTTTTTCAGAGTTGTGCCCAAGATTCCTTCTTGGTCTGGACACAGCGCCTGGCTTCTGCCTTATCAGACAATAAAATTATTCTTCCTCTCAAATTATGACCCTATATATGATATGTATTATTGGATATATATTATTTGAATATGTTGGATCGAATTATGTCCCTTCAATGATATAAATAAATAAAAGTAATAAATAAAATCAATAAAATAAATAAATAAAATGATAAATATTCTGGTGCACTTCGATTAATCAAACTTCACAGTATAACACAAAGGGTTATTTTGGTTCTTGAGTTTACATGCTATAGAAAAATGAAAATATCTTCAAAAATAGTGACCTAATTTGTAATCATACTTTGAAAGGTGTGGTCTTGAAAACTTATTTGTTCCTAAATGTCTTTAAAATGTTTCCAGAGAACACAAGTAAGAATATTAGCAAAAAAACCTAGCAGCATGTAATGCAAAATGTTTGAATTAGTATGTTCTCTAGGATTGTATGCTTTAAATGAATTAAGACTTATTGGACTTGGACCATGTATGGGATTAATACTTTTTTGCCAGTCCCTTGATTTTTAATTTCTTTGCCAAACAATTTTGAGCAACAGTGATGATTTATCCTGGCACTCCATAGTTCTGTTTTCATTTTGTAGTTCAGTTTCAGAGGAAGTTCATGAAATGTAGGGTGCTTTCATGCCCAAGTTTTGCAATTTATACTGATACAGTTAAAATGTCAAAACATAATATTAATTGATTAATATTAGTTTAAAAACAGTGTTCAGGAGGGTGAAATTTCACTCACATAAATCCTCCTTGCACCAGATCAACTACAGCTTTTATTACCATGACCAAAGCCATAACTGCCATAGCAGTGCAACCAACTATATCTATTTTTAAACTGAATATCTAAGAAAATGTCACCTGTATATTTTTGGTCTCATGTTCTTCGAAAATAACAGGCATAAGTAACCATATTTTGAAGCAAGCTCTGCCTCACCAATGAATACCACAAGTACAAATTTACTTGCTTCTTTAAATTATATTTAGTATGACACTCTGGAATGGAGTACACACTAATTTCACCGGATAAATGGGAATTTGAGACCTCTAGGCTATATTCAGAGCTACTAGCTATGAAAAGAAATGACCATGTGTTGCAAAAAGCAAATAAAATATTTTGTTGTCAATTGTCTTACTATACATCAAATACATTATCTGCAAACTGTCATGGTCCAGTTCTTTGTATTATTTCATTACTAGGAGTAAACATAACAAAAATATTTAATCTGTTTTTGTTTTTCCTTTCAAATCCTTCAGTCTGAGAAAATTATGTGAGCTAACAACTTGGCTTCAACATGGAAATGGTTTGGGACAGCAAAATTTTTTTTTTTTTGCCCCAACATGGATTTTCTTTCTTTAGTAACAAGAAAAATGCTACATAAAACTGGAATAAATAAATTATCTTCTACTGCATTGAAATCTAGATTTTAAACTCAAAAGCAAAGGAGACCTAGGCTGAGCTGAATTAGACACAAGTGCATGAAGTCTTGACAAAATTGACTGATAGCATTTTTAATGTAATGAATGTATTTTAAGCTGCTTTTTACTTTTTTTTTCTCTTGCTGTTTGCTCTAAAATTCCTGTAAGTATAGAAACAGAACTGCATTTTTTGCTTTTTGACACTTATTGAGAGAGATCTTAATTTGAAGCCTTCTGAGGGACGTTTCCCTGGGTGCTCCGTTGAGGTTGGTACGCAAGACCACGACCTGCGCCAGGAGGCTTGCAAAGTTCAAGCAGCCTCCCAAACAGTCAGTAACTATGCAGCGAAATTAAGCTGTAGCTATGAAAAAATACCGCGTGTTTATTTTTTGTTTTCCGCTGTTCAACGTAACAAAGCACTTTTCTTTCGGTAATTTTTTTAGTTGCGAAGCTGTTGGAGGCCGGGAGGGAGTAGCGCTGCCTGGGCCGCCCTCTAGCGGCGCTGCTCTGGAAAATGCAGCCAGCTCAGGGAGCGGGCCCCCGGCTCCTCGCGGGAGAAACGCTGCACCTCCGAAATTAAGGTTTTATAACGCCTGCGGGGTTATCAACGCATTCAACAGCTTTGGTGAGCAGTGGGGTAAGATACTGTAGAACAAACACCGTTTTGAAAAATAGGTAAAGCGTCTTCTGATGCGATCTTCCTCCCTTCTGCTTCATTGAGAACCCTGACAAGCCATGGTCAAGAGTGTTAACAACAGGTGTAATTTTGATGAAAAAAAATCACACCCACATGCAATTTTAGACTTCAGTTGGCAAAAAAACCTTTTCAAGAAACAGACTTAGGAGTCCACATGTAATCCCCAAAGTTGAAATGAGTGAACAAAATGCCCTACAATGTCAACCCAAACCCCAGGTAAGACTGAGACCTTGGTCTGTACTGATACCTCGGTGTTCTTGTCAACAAACCATTCCATGACCCTGTTGTGGAAGGAAGGTCTGGAATGTTACATAATCCTGTGAAANCGGGACCCAGGCGGGGACGCCGCTTGTGACGCAGCAGAGCCGCTCCACTTCCCGGCCCCCGGCGCATGCTGTCTCCTGCCCAGCGGAGATCGAGACGCAGGCGCAGACGCCGCTCGAGAGGTGGCGGCACTGCCCCGCTCTCTGCCCCGCCGGAGCCGCGGGGCGGGGGAACGCTCGCGGGAGGAAGAGGGGGTGGTGTCGCTCGAGCGAGGCCAGCGGGCACCGCGGCATGGGGCAGGAGGGAGAGCGCCTGGGGGGCCTAAACACCGCTCGACCACGGCTCCGCCCCGCCGTCCCGCNCTCATAAAATCAATTCCATTTTTGAATGCAAAAATTTTGAGCTATATCAAACAATATCTGCAAATTTTTTTATTAAAACATAATTTGAGCAATATTTAAAATATTTCTATTACTGACATACTAATTTTCACATTAACTAAGAATCTGACAGGCACGGGAATGAAAAGACTTGCCAAAAGTCAGATTGAAGAGAGAAGCCTGGTAGAAAAGAAAGATGAGTCTTCCAAGCCACAGGTATGGTCAGCATAGGCATCTACCTGCTTTGTTATTGCCCTGCACAGTCACAAAGAGAAAAGTTCTGTACCTTGGCATGGCCACTTCTGTCATTTCTCCAGAAGAAAGAGCTCTTTTCTACTCCGGTGCTCATAAATTCAACATCTCAATCATGGCTCTAGCTGATTATTCTTTAATTGCACGAACAATTCAGCTGAAAGGACAATGAATAAAAACATATTTATTTAAGGCCAATCAATATTTGGAGCCCTATAATGAATATTAAATAGTATTTAATAATATTTATATGTTAAAATAGGTTGAACAAGCCACTAAAGTAAGGAAGGGGAGAAAAAAAAGGATGCAACTTTTCTTGCCAGTAAGTAAAATATCCTGCAAAATACCCTGAAGGTTTATTTTTTCTTTTACAGGAAATCACTTGTAATTGCATTAAGTTGGAAGGAAATTTATTTTTATTGTGGCAGGTAACAGAATAGCCTTTTAGTATCTTTTGTTTGGAATGTTTGAATAGATATGCAATCCTGTTAGTGTGCATCATTCTGAAATTTATGGCTTTCCAGTAGAAGCTAATTTAAAATAATGAAAAAAATATTGTTTATTCTAGCATTTTTGCATGTCTAGACTGCTTCTTAAACACAAGCTGTGCTGTAAAGTACGGCTAAAGACACAATATATTTCAGCTCTCTTAGTTTGTTTCCATTTTGCAAGACATAAATCCCCAGACACTCTTAAAGATGCAAAGAACAGCACAGCGCAACTTGTTACGTTTACAAAATGTATTTAAATGAACAGTTTCTGCAGATTCCTATTACTCAGTTTGCTGTTATCAAGGACAGGTATTTCATTAATTCCTAGCTGGAATATTCGGTCTGATTTTGATCTTATTTGAGTAATTTTAAGCTGCCATCTGTATTGTTATGGATATCATTGCTGCTGGCTCCAGCAGGGAGCTGGAACCATGAGTTCCCCCTGTCCTGCCTGGCACAGCCCCTGCCAAAGCCCTGCCCTTTGGGGTGTGCGTGCAGCAACTCTCAAAGCACAGCATAAAAATTAATGTGTTTTATATATAATTCATGGCATTTAAAAAACATTGTCACTTGACAGCTGAGTTGATAATAAAATTAGTTTGTTCTACCTCCCGCTGTTAAGTACGAGACCTCCAGAGCTCCGTGGTTTAATGGTTCTGGCAACACCTCTGTGAGATGATAACCACCACTGGTGCCTGGCTCTCCCTCAAAAACCTGTGTATTTAGAAATTGAGACCCTTCTAAAAATAATGCAGTCTAAACTCCCTCCCTATCTGCAATAGGTGTATATTAATAATAGGTCCTGGGATAAAAGGAGTAGGGTACATACAGACATGTGACAATTGTTCATCTTANTGTTATTAGCAAATCCAAATACAGATTTAACTGGCATTGATGGAGCATGGTGCAACAGAGATAAACATTTCTCTCAGAAAAGGTAAAACTTAGGAATTTCCATTACTGAGAAGCAGAAGCAAAATCCGGGCCAGTGTTCAAAAACCTGAGTGGGATTTATTTTACATTTCCACTAAATGGGGATGAGGAAAAAAGATGAAAAAACTGTTGCTCATGTAAGTATATGGAAAATGAAAGTCACATCTGGGACTGAGGCAAAATCATAGCAAAAGTTGTAGTATGATGATGTGGTTGCAATTTGTTCTCTGAGTTTTTTTCTTGTTCTGACAGCAAAGAAGAAACAAAGCAGAACTCTGTGAGGCCTTCAGGAGAGAGAGACCTCCAACCTTATCTGTCAGGCTGGTGAAAGTAGTTCCTTTTTGTTCCCTGCACCAGTCTCCACACAGCCTCCATCCCCAGCACTGAAGGGAAGGCTTGTGTCTCTTATTTTCTTGAATAGAGACATAAAAGGGAATTACAATCTTTCTTTGCAGCTGTCATCATGTGGCCTCTCAATGACTTATCTGGTGACCAAAGTAAGGCTACTCAAGCAATATATTTTATGTGACCTTTGCAAAAAGGCTGAGAATTTGTCCTACAGGCAGCACATTTTTATTAACAGGTTTTTCCATGACTGTAAGGCCAGGAGTTGTATAATATCTACAAGACTCCAACATTTTGAGAAGTTCATAAAAAAACCTGACATCTGTGGGAAGAAGCAGCACAATAATTGCAATCAGGGGAAGGCAGGGGCAGCCCCTGCTATGCAAGGCAGCAGCTCCCTGCAAGGCACCCGGCCCCAAAATCTCAGGGACCTGCTAGGACACAAATTGCTCTTAATCAGCCACCGTGCTTACAGCATCCTGAGGAATGAGCTGAAGGTGCTCTATGGAAACCATAGTTCTGAGAGTTTGTCTATTAAGTGCAAGTTTTAGAAAGCAAGCAAGCTTGACCTTCACAGTATGCAAAACTTTGGCTCTTGTCCTAGCTCTTTTCACATGTGAATAGTTCCTGTGGGGCCTCTTCATGTGCTCAGAGTAACAAACAATTTCAGGATTTAGACCTTGATCTGAATCAAGTGTAGCAGCAATACCTTCTGACGAACAGAAGTATTTTGTTCATAGCATTTTCTGCATGGACAGAGTTAGTCTGACTCAAATTCTTCAGTTTTGTGATGTAGTTGCTCTGGTTTGTAAAGGGTTCTTGCCTTATCCAGGGTTTCTCCCCAATATCTGTTAAATAAGCCACCTACTCCTCACTCTTTTCGTTGTGGTTTTTTTTGTGTCTTTGTTTTTAATGAAATAACAATTTTTTACTAAATTTGACTTCTGACTCTGCATTTCAAACACAGTTGAGTTAGAATGCTGGATCCATTGTAGCTTTTACATGCTTTGGAAAGCTGGACAGGTCATCCCTCCCAGGACATGCCCCTCACTTTTCTTTCTGGACTGGCTGCTGCTATCATAGTTGATCACTCTTGCACAGGACAAACCATCCTGAAGGTCATTTGTGTCCAAGCAATTGACAGAAATTCCTTCCCCAATTGCCTCTTCTTAGGTGTAAAACACAGTTGTTCATTATGGGCTTTGCTTTTTTAGAAATCCTCTGTAACAGCAGCTTGGTGAAATGGGTATTAACAGGACTGATAGCCAGTCCTCATCTGTATGTCCACCATCGTGATGAAAACAAACACACAGAGCTGCACTCTGCTTTTTATTTTTTTATCTTTTTGTAGTTTCTGTATATCCCATTTTATTACAAAATGTTCAGGAATGTTGACAAATAAGTCTCACTGATTGGTAGGTGTTACTCAGCAGCATGGTGCACAGCAGCCAGGACACGAACTCTAATTTGTGGGTAATGTTCTGTTTGTGCATAATGAGGCACCTCTGCCATCTGTATGTATGTGGGACAAAAAAATGAAGTCATAACTTAACTAAATTCACAGAATTTAGCACCCAGTAGAGTAAAATACAATGGGCATTTGCTTAGAGTTAGGTGACTGAAATACAATATGGAAATATGACCTAGAAGAAAAGGCATGACATCTGTTCCGGAGTATTTCAGCATGGTTAATGGCCATGCAATTGTTCATTCCAAGTCCATACTCCAAGAATTTCATTGAATATATGAGTTAACAGGTAAGATGGAGACAATTCACTGAATGACTGGGGATTTCCAGAAGCTGGTTTTAGAATTTGCTCATCCTATCACTTATATACCTTTATTTCAGAGAAATTCTGGCATTTAAACCATATTTAGCAATAAAAGTGAGGCATCACCTACATCTTGTTACAATGAAGAATGTAAAATAAGGCTTTCACAGACATTTTCCTACTATTTTTAAAGAAGAACACATGAAAAATGTGTGCTGTTAGGGTAAGTACAATGCCTTCTCTTCATCAGAGGAGTTTAAAACCGTCTTGTCACCCAAGTACAGAAAAAATGCTCAATTATTTACAAATAATTATTGTGTTCACTGAAAACTGCCTACTGCAGGCATCTGGCAAAATACTGCAAATAATACAAGGTACTCAAATTATTAAAATCAAAGCCACAAATTAACTATTAATCTGTATTTTCACGCAAGCTGAACTCACCACCACAACCTCACTGTGCTACCACTGATCCCTGATCACAGACTGAACTGACTTCACACGGCCATCCCGGCTGTATCGCCCCGGGCATCACCCCCGGGCGGACTCCCCGACCCCAGCGCTGCCCCTCCTGGGGAGCGGGGTCCGGCTCGGGCGGGACAGCCCGGCCCGACGGACACTGGAGGCCTCCCGGGAACGACCCGAGGCCAGCGCTGCTCCCCTCGTCAGCGGGTCCCCGTCTCCGTCATGGTCTCCCGCACCGCCGAGCTCCGACCCTTAAGAGGAGCCGCCGAAACGTGCGGGACACCCACCACACCCCGCTCCCCAGACACCCAACACCCCCCGAGCCCGGGCACCCAGCTCTGCCACTGGGAAGATTCCGCTCAGCCCCGGGCGCTGTCTCCCCGCCGCCCACGGTCGGAGCCTTCGCGTTGCGCCCGTTCCGCAGCGGGAGAGCGGCTCGGCCGGCAGCTGCTCCACTGCCATCCCGGGCTGCGGCGAGGAGGGGGCGGTCGGAGATGGCACTGCCGCACTGACGGGCTTGGCGGGCGG
>VWYE01012764.1:278759-291487 GCA_013398995.1 Alaudala cheleensis | reverse complement strand
TATATAGATATATTTATACACACTATAGTGTATAGGGACAATAGTGAGCACCTCATGTGCTCTATAGGCACAGAATCCAGTACTGGGGCTTCTGCACAGAATCCATTCACTGGGAGGGAATGAATAGGGGTTAAAAAAGGGAGACACTCACCTAATCCACCTCCAAACCAGCACTTACCCTTCCTCACAGCTGTAAACCACTGTAGACCCGAACTGGAGATCTGTCAGGGAAATAATCCTGCCATTCACAGGCTCACCAGGGTGACTGCACTGTTTTTCTGGGGAAGGAAAACACCCTTATTTTAGGCTCCTGTCTCTCTGCACCACTGTACAAAATAAGCAATGATTCCTCCAGTCCCCTGCCCACATTCCCAGTTCCCCCCCAGCACAGGTTTCCAATTTCAAGGAATTACATGGCTTTACTAGTCACACATTCAGAATAACATCAAGGTTTTGGCAGCATGGACAGAACCTGGGACCTGTTCCTCCTGCACAATGGACACCAAATCAAGGAGCTATTCACTTTTACAGAACTCGAGTGCTTCTGACCACACTCCACTCTCAAGGCATGTAACAGTAGGTGACATTCCTGGCACTTTAGCATATCCAGGGAGGCAAGTGTACTGCACAGTCTTCCCAACAGAAAAATCAATGGCATTCCTATGCTCCTCATTTAGCTCAGCAAACTGTAACCTTGTGGGAGCATCACAAGCACCTATTGAGAGAGAAAAGAGATGTGAGAACCAGGCAGGACAGGCATATCGAGGGCAGGCACGCAAAGAGCACTGCGAGGAGGAAAGGGGTTTATTTTGGATTATGTAGCCATTAATAAACACATTTCCCCAAAGGGTTGCAGAGGATTAGGTTCTTATTCCCAGCACAGCCTTAAATCTTCCCCTCAAAGGGTTTAACAGCATTTTTTAAACAGGATTAGGGGCCATAAAATAGCAGCGTGCCCCGAGGCAGTTATGTCACATACCTGGAGACCTGGAGGAGGAGTTGTGGTGAGGCAGCGCTCTGTCACACACAGGAGCAGGGGGCTGCCAGCTGCCATCCTCCTGGCAGGACAGGCTGGCACTGCCCTGCAGGCTGTAGCCATCGTGGCACTGAAATGTCACCGTTTGCCCGGGTGCTGAGAGAAGTCCGTGGCCACCGAATTGCCTGGCATTGGCTACGATTGGATTGATGCAGACAGTGCCTGGAAGTGAGGCCGTGCAGGAGGAGTCGGAGCAAAAGAAAACACAAAACCACAGGCTGGTAATGTAGCAACAACAAAATCAGCGTGATGTCCACACAAACCTCCCCAGCCCAGCACAGCCTGGACATTAATTGATTCCATGATGCATTTTACATGGGATTAAACCCTGTGGAAGGATCTGTGTGCAATGGAGAGGGTGCTCAGAGCCACACACTGAGAGTTTGTCCCCTGAGGGGACAGAGCCCAGACTCACCTTCACAGCGAGGGCGGGGCTGGCTCCAGTTCCCCGATGCTCTGCAGGACACAGCGGCATTTCCCACCAGGAAATAGCCGGGATTGCAGCTGTACATCACCGACATCCCAGCGGTAAAAAACGCTCTGTCCTGGCCGTTGTGAATCNCAGCGTCCTTTAAACTTCACCGCATGAGCTGATCCTGACCCCTCCCGTCCCCTCTGCTCTCTGCCATAACCCCTCGTGCTGTGACCCTACAGGACAGCCAGCACCCTCCCTGCCAGCCCAGAGCGGGAGGGAGGCACCCACACACCTTCACAGCGGGGCAGGGGCCGGCTCCAGAGCCCGGAGTCGCTGCAGGTGATGGACACGTTGCCGAGCAGCTCAAAGCCCTCCTTGCAGCTGTAGGACACGGTCAGTCCCCGGGGAAACCTGTCCAAGGACTGCCCAGAGTGCAGCCCATTGGCGATGCTTGGTGGCCGGGGACATGTCACCTCTGCAGAGGGAGGGGAAAACCTCATGAGAGTTTGGGAGAGGGGATTTTGGAGAGCCAGCTCAGCCCCACCCTCCGGCATTGTCAGACTTTGGGAGGACAGAGAGCTCAAAGCCCAGGTACTGCCAGCTGCGTCCTGACAGTAGCCTTTGGGTGTCCTGTCTCTCCTCTGATTTTTCTGGACAAAGAGTATTGGAATGATTCATTTAAACTCAGCTGCTCTCCCCCTAAAAGCTGTGTCCCCCCCATGTCCATGCCTGGTCTCAGCACTGTCACCATCCATGCATATGCTGGAGCCAGGCTGTGCCTGAAGCACAGGGAGGAGGATGCTGGCTCTGGATTCCTGCATCTTAGCTTGTTCTTTACATGGTATAAACCCAAATATTTCATTAAAATGCAATTTAGTCTGTCACTGAAGGTCTCAGTGGATTTGGTGAGGGTGTCCCCTGTGCTCAGAGTTTGTCCCCTGAGGGGACAGAGCCCAGACTCACCTTCACAGCGAGGGCGGGGCTGGCTCCAGTTCCCCGATGCTCTGCAGGACACAGCGGCATTTCCCACCAGGAAATAGCCGGGATTGCAGCTGTACATCACCGACATTCCCATGGTGAAACTTGCTCTGCCCCGGCCGTTGTGTTTTCCATTGGCCACCTGCGGAGGCATCGGGCAGGGCCGGACTGCGAGAGGGAGATGGGAAATGGAACTCAGCGAGAGAACGGGGAGCAGGGGGAAGGCAGGCAGAGAGAGGCTGCACGGAGGGGTTCAATCCCTGCCTGCACCCCCTGTTCCTGAGCAGCACCTGCACTCACCCCTGTGGCACACGAGCTCCGGCGGGTCCCAGGTGCCCCCGGGCCAGCACTGAGCCTCATCAGAGTCCTCTGCCGCATAACCGGCGTCACAGTCAAATTGCAGCGTCTCTCCAGCCCTGTAGGTGCTCTGCAGGTTGTAGACCTTCCCATTCTGCACCTCGGGGACCTGACAGCCGATGGCTGTGGGAACAGCGTCCTTTAAACTTCACTGCGTGAGCTGATCCTGACCCCTCCCGTCCCCTCTGCTCTCTGCCATAACCCCTCGTGCTGTGACCCTACAGGACAGCCAGCACCCTCCCTGCCAGCCCAGAGCGGGAGGGAGGCACCCACACACCTTCACAGCGGGGCAGGGGCCGGCTCCAGAGCCCGGAGTCGCTGCAGGTGATGGACACGTTGCCGAGCAGCTCAAAGCCCTCCTTGCAGCTGTAGGACACGGTCAGTCCCCGGGGAAACCTGTCCAAGGACTGCCCAGTGTGCAGCCCATTGGCGATGCTTGGTGGCCGGGGACATGTCACCTCTGCAGAGGGAGGGAAAGTGTCCTGTGGGTCTGCTCTGTGCTGGTTTGTGCTGCTGGGACAGCTCGGGGGTAATGTCGGGGTGATGTCCTGAATCCTGCTCTGTGTTCCAATTGCTTTAGTACTTGAGATCACTAAAGGTGCAGCTGCACCAGGAAGATTTTACTGGCAGTAACGACAGGACTACAGGCACATCACAGGATTGGACAGGGATCAACACTGGCATGGAGGCAGCAAGAGCAGTGAGAAGTTGTAAGTGAAAATGCCGCACATCTGCCCAGAAGCAGAGTGTCAGAAATCCCCCCTGGTACTCAGATCCGGCCATCCCACGGGGTTCACTGCTCCCCATCCCTGTCGGAGCCCCAGACAGGGCACGGCCATCCCCATGTCCCACCCCAGCGTGTTCCACTGGAGCTGTTTCCGTCTCTCTGCCAGTCAATCTGGCATCTCTGCTCGGGAAGGGAAGCCAGGACAGACGCATCCCGGCTTTGCCTTCCCACTGAATTTGAGAGGACACAAGAGGGAGCATTCCCCGCGGCCGGCGCTGCTCACACGACCGGCACACTCACCCTTTTTGCACTCCGGCAGAGGAGGGTCCCACCTGGAGCCAGGTCCGCAGGTGCTGCTGCGGGGGCCCCTCAGGGTGTACCCCGGGCTGCAGGTGAAGGTCACGGTGTCCCTTGTGCTGTAGTAATAGCGACGAGGGGACACCGACCCATACCGGACACGTGGGAGCGGGCACAGGGCAGCTGGGAAAGGGAGAGGAAGGAAATGTTTACCTGCACAGCTCCCCGGGCTCCTGCCGTGATGGAGGGTGTCTGTGCAGCCTGGTGTCCGTGAGCAGCGGGGGCTGCAGCTCGGGTGGGGGACCCTGCGGCTGCAGGACCCTCCCTGTGCCCCTGGGGGACCCCGCTGCTGCCTCAGCTGGCAAAATCTGGGTATCCAGCCTTTCTTGGCCCTTCTGCAGGCTCTGAAGCCCATCCCAAAGGCCCAATCCCACCCAGGGAAACACTGACCCAGCAGCACGGCAGGGATCTGTGCTGCCGGGAGCACACGGCTGTGCCAGGGGGCCGGCTGGGAGTGCCCAGCCTGGGCTGGGGGTGCCAGCTGTGGCTCTGGTGATGTGCCAGCTGTGGCGCTGGTGATGTGCCAGCCGTGGCTCTGATGACCCCAGAGGGTCTCTGCCATCAGCAGAGGAGCTCAGAGGCTCTGTGATGCCGAGCTCCACCTGGGACCAGTGCAGGGCCCCCATTTCCCTCCGCCGGGAGCATCAGGGAGGAGAGGAGCAGCGATGAGGAGGAGGAGGGCCGTGGGAGGAAGGCCCCAGAGGAGCAGAGTTGCTGATCTGCCTCACCTTGAGCCGTGGCGCTGAGGAGCAGAGCGGAGCTGCCCAGCAGGCAGAGGGTGAGGGTGGGCACCATCCCCAGCACAGGCTGCAGCTCCCCGGGGGCACGGGGCAGATAAGGGCACCCCAGTTCCCCCCAGTTCCCCCCTGGGAGGAAGGAGACGCTGCTGGGGGACTTTCCAGGACTGTGGGACAGGAACCTCTGGGTTTGCCAGCACATGCAGGCACAGGCAGCACCCCCAGGAGCCTCACGCTGCTGCTGCTGCTGGTTTGGGCAGGGGGGGATGTGGAAAAAGGGGTGGAAAAGGGCTGGGTGCAGGCAGAGGTGCTGTGCAGAGCATCCTCCCCCAGAGGAAGTGGCCCAGGCTCTATCCCAGAGCCCCAGGTGATGGTGGTGGCACCTAAGGGACAATTCACCTGGATGGGATGGGCAGAGTGGGGCATTCCCTCCTCCCATCAAAATGGGACCAGTTGTGGACACAAATCCTCCTTGACCTGACCCTGGGCTCACCCCTCACCACTGGCAGGAAGAATAAACCCCCCAGACAGATTTTTGGTGAAGGAGCAACAGCTCCAGCTCCTCACCTCACACAGGTGACACTTCCTGAGCCTAAAACAGGCAGCCAGACACAAACTGCTCAAGTCCTTTTATCTCTTCTATTGACAGAGATCTTCCAATAGTTACAAATCCAACATTCACACTGCAGAATTGCACTTGCTCATTTGCACTCAGATTATAAATAAAATGATGTACAGTTGATTGCAGATACAATAAACAAACCCTCTCCAATGGTAAATTTTGGTGGCCACACCTGTAAACAATGTTTCAGCATTCACAATTCCTTTCATTTGATTGTGGGGAGATAATCCCGAGCTGATTCTCAAATCACATGAGGATCAATTAAAAAATAGATTTAATTAAATTTTTTTTAAATATCACATTGGACTATGCAATAGGAATAAATGTGCTGGGATTAAAAAAGCAAAACCAAACACAACCCAGAGCTGTGAGGCTTTAGGTTGCATTTTGTCCATGGAGTCACTCACGTAGCTTACAGTAAGAAAGAAATAAAAATAACCAGCAATGTGCAAGTGCTTGTTCTGCAGGGCTGAAGAAACAGGATCTGCAGTGACAGCTGAACAGGACAGTGCTCTGCTGGGAAGGGAGAACTTGAGGGGTCTGTTTAGAACCAGGCTGATGTGTGGATGGAAATGGTTATTTGTGGGTTTCCTTTTTATTAGAGGCATGTTCCTGCTAGCAGGAAGGCACCGGGGGAAATGGAGAAGCCAAAGGTCTGTAGTAGACACATTTTGGATGGTTCCTGTTACCAAGTGTGCATCATGAGAAGCTCCCAGATGGGTGATTTACCTCTGCAGCAGACAAAACCCCAAACCTCAACATTCTGCTTTACCAGCAGCTGAAAGTCTGAGTGTCTCAGGCTTAGCCAGTCAAAACACCACAGTGGTGTTTCCCTTCTAAACAGGAAATCTTCCAATCTCAACTCCATTTTATGACCCCTGGTCAGATTTTCCAGTGATCCTTTGGCCAGGCTGAGTTACAGCCAGGAAAGGACACCAAGGCCTCAGCGTGGCCTTTCCATCAGCCACACAAATCCAGGGTGTTTCCCTCCCAGGGTTCTTCCCTCACCTCTCTCCACACTCTCACACCACCCTCAGCACAGCCACGGCTGGGGCAGGTCAGGCAGGATGAAAACAAAGCCCCCAAAAGCTGTGGGGTTGGTGTCCTGCTCCCCACAGAGGATTTGGCTCGATGTCCATCTGCATCTGCCTGGGATCAGAGCAAGAGCTGTCCCCCAGCCCTGCCACGAGCAGAGCAAGAGCCCAAAAACTTTCTGGACAAGGTGTTGTTCGGTCAAAGGCTGCTCTCAGTGATCTTGAGGGTCTTTCCCAGCCTTTAAACCGAGTGGATTTCAGTGCTGTCAGCACTCAGAGATAATGCTGGACTCACACATCCTGCTTGGATCAAAGCACACCTGGTTTTGTTTAAGCTCAGCTCACTCTCAGGAGGACATTCCCTGCTCATCCTCTCTGCAGGGGCTGCACTTTCCACCTCAGGACCCTTCAGAGCCCCCTGAATCCCAACCAGGACCAGGCCCAGTGATCCCTCAGTGCTGAGGAACCCAACCCCAAAGCACAGGAATTTCCCCTTGCAGCAGGAAGGTCTTTGGCATCTCCCTGACTTCACACAGGGATCGCTGCCCTTGGTTTCTGAGCAGCATTCCAGGAGCTCTGAGCAGCATTCCAGGAGCTCTGAGCAGAATTCCAGGAGCTCTGAGCATCATTCCAGGTGCAGGGAGCTTCCAAAGCACTCCAGTGTCACCCAGCAGTGCGGGGCTTTCCTGGCTGGGCGGTGCCAGGGCGGCTTCAAGGTCGCTCTGTCGGGAGGGAAAAGCAGAGCCCTGCCCCACCTCCCTCGTCACAGTTCCCAGGAAAGGTCAGGCACTGGTCACCCGAGCAACTCCAGCAATTAACTGAGCAGAAGCAATTAATGGACTTGATTACATCCGGCAAAGAATGAGACTGCAAAATGATTTAAGCCACGCCATGGGAAGGGTTGGGCAGTAAATATGAAATAAACCCCAGAGCCAGGGTACCAGTGTTGTTTATTTCCCATTCCTTTTATTTACAAAACAGTTTTACTATAAATATTGTAAATTTTGCACTTTTATCTGCACACTAGGAAAAGAATCTCAGTTTAAAAAAAAAAAAAAAGTAGTTTAAGAAATACAAATAAATCTTGTAAGATTGTGCAAAGAGGAAATTATTTTCCTAGTGCGAAGAAACGTTTACTGACTTTTGAAAGTCTCGCTTTAAGAGCTGGAAAAATAATTTCTTCATACAAAAATAAACAAAAAACTGGGCATTAAACCCACACGGGAGTGGGTCTGAAGTGTGTTTGATTTTTCTGCTCCTTTGCCAGGTGAGGTGAAGCCAGAGCCTCGACTTCAGGTCACTTTATTGCACTGAGAGCTGAACCCCGGCAGGGATCGGTGTCGCAATTCCCCTTCCCTCCTCGCCTCCCGGATTTATCCTGCCACGGAAAACAAGCGGGAATGGTGGGGGGAGGTCCTGAGGGAATCCCCCTGGGCCTGGGGAGGGTTTGTGGAGCCCCTGTCCCCCTCCCCGGGGTGTCCCTACCATCGTGTGCCAGGCGCTGGGGCTGGCACAGGTGAGTGTGGCTGGGCGCCGAGCACACGGGGCACACGTGGCAGCCGGGGCTCTGCTGAGGCACCAGGTGTGCCAGGGTCCCCTCCCCGGCCAGGGGACACACCGGGCTGCTGGCTGTGTCCCCGTGCACCAGGGACAGGAGCTGCCGGTCCGTGCAGGGAGGGCAGATGGAGCCCTGAGGGCTGTGGGGGGAGAGAGGTGAGGGTGAGTCCAAAACCACCCACCAAGGGCTGCAGCACCAGCAAAAAAGCTGTTTTCTTTCACAATTTCCCCTTTTAAGCTCAAATAAGCAGTGATTGAAGAATGCAGAGCTGGAGCAGCTCCCCCAGCACTGGGGCTCACAGCCAGTGGAACAGGCACTCACAGGAATAAATGGGAAAACCCCAAAACAAATGCAGCAACAAAGAGCTCACACTTCCTAAAGCCAAAGCAAGCAGATGCACATGTCAAACCATGTCTGGCTTTTCCTAAGAATTTGCCTCTGTCAATGGTGCCTCTGTTCAGGAAGTTGATTGGCCCGAGAGAGCACCAGACTCACATGGGTGAGTGTCAGAAGAGAAGTAAATAAACTGAGCAAACAGCTTTACCTTATCACTGCTCTGGCTCAAAACCTCACCTGGCCACAAGCAAATGAAGCACACCCACGGGTGGAAAAGCACTGGGCAGTGAAAAGAGGCTCCCACTGGGGCTCTGTGCTGCTTAACCACAAGCAGAGCTCCAAAGAACACGAGGCTGAGCCAGGTGAGCAGAGCTGAGGGGCACAGGCTGCTTCAGAGACCCCCAGAGAAACCCCACGAGCATCATCTGAACAAACCTCACCCAGTTTCACATCTCCCTGCTGTGTCTTACCCCGACACAGCCAACCTTCACACGCTGCCACCTGCTTTTAGTTCAAGTTGAGCAGTGATCTCTCAGTTTGGAGGGCACTGGGCACACCCTGAGAGGAGCTGGGCAGCAGCTGCCTGCCCTGGCCACACTCACCCCTGGTCCTGCCACTCCCGTGGTGTCACAGCACTGCTGCCACCCTGGCCAGTGTGGGCACGGAGCCAGCTCTCACAGATGGGACAGATGTGGTCGCTGTGGAGAAGAACCATTGAGGATGTGCACTGAGAGCATGGGATGTGCCTTCCTGGCCATGATTTTGGGGCTTGGAACAACCTGGGATAGTGGGAGGTGTCCCTGCCCATGGCAGGGGGTGGGAATGAGGTGATTTAAGGTCTCTTCCAACCCAAACCATTCTGGGATTCTCTGATAAACACAGCTCTACTCAATTCTGAAATTGGCTGGTTTTTGTCCAGGCCCACTGTGGCACCTGGGTATTTTTTAGGTGGAAGACTGACCTTTGGTGGTCCATGGGCTGTTCTGCCTCACTCCTCCATGGAGCAGCTCCTCCTGTGCCATTTTCCCTCAGCACATCCACAGCTTTGACAGGAGAGCTGAACACAGGGAGAGGGAGAGAGAGGGAGAGAGGACAACCTGAGCTTGTGGCTTCCCAAAAACACCCACTGCCCCACAGAGCCACCGCTTCCTAAATATCAAATCCTTGCTCCTGCTAAAACAGGGACCACACAAATTCCAGCTGAAAAACTCACTTCATCCACGTAACGATGCTTCCTCCCCCTTTCCCCTTGTGCTTCCCGTGGGCCCTGCCAGGGCAGCAGGAGCCAGCAACTGTTGGAGGCTGTACCTGGTGCCTGCTGGGCTCTGGCTGTCCCTGTCCCCGATGCTGGGCACTGAGTAGGTGCGGGGTTTGTGGGGCTGGGAGCTCAGCCAGTGCTGGCAGGTG
This sequence comes from Alaudala cheleensis, assembly GCA_013398995.1. Taxonomy (NCBI): domain Eukaryota; kingdom Metazoa; phylum Chordata; class Aves; order Passeriformes; family Alaudidae; genus Alaudala; species Alaudala cheleensis. The sequence goes on along the minus strand of VWYE01012764.1, from coordinate 281,923 downwards.
CTGCAGCCGTGCTGTGGGGGCTCTGAGAGAGGGGCCAGGTCACCGTGGAGCTGCTCCTCACAGCTGGGACACACGTGGCAGTTCCCTGTGTGGCTGTGGAGGAGAGAGACGGGGGAAATCCATGCAGAGAGCAGCCAGCAAACCCCAAACCCTCCTGCAAAGCAGCTGCTGCTCTTTGGGCAGCAGCGGGTTCATCGTGGCCTTTGAAAGTCAAAACCTGCTTCTGCACAGGTGAGCTCAGCACCAGTGAGACCCCTGGCTATGGTCAGAAATCTGGCACAAATTTTTTGGGCAGGTGAACAAGCAAACTTACCAAAAATAGGAATTCCAGGGCTTGGGCTGCTTCTTCTTCTGTGTAACCTCCGGGTGCATCGCTGCATCCCTCCCCTTCATCTCGTGCTGTTTTAAATTCACGTTGTAAGAGCTGAAGAGGCAGAAAGGAGAAAATTTGTAGAATAAAAAGGAACTGAGCAACATGGAAAGGTAGAGCTAACCATGCAAATACACTGAAGGGCTTGAAAGGAAAATTTCCATTCATCCACAGGGACAGTTCTGATTTAGGAGGGGAGCTCAGCATCACTCACTGCTTTTCACTCTCCTTCCGTCTCATGATGATCCCAGCAAGAATTCCAAGGACTACTGGGGGAACTAACAAAGAAGGGAAAGGGAGAGTGAAATCAGCCATTGACCCCAGGTGTTAAACAGCAAACAGCTTTGGGGCAGGAAAATATATTTTCAATTTTAAGCCACTCACCAATGCAACTTGGAATGAGGACGCTTGCTGGGGAGGAGAATAATGAAATGGATGTTAAAAATATGAAGGCCAAAATGTGGTGCAATTACAGCAATTAACAGGACTTCTAAGAAATGGAGCTCTTACCCAGCCAGTAAGGATTCTCTGCTGAGGGTTTGGTTTGGTTTGTCTCTGCTGTGGTTTTAACTGGGGAGAGACAAAGGAAAAACACTCAGAATGTTATTTTAAATGGTGCTTGACTTGTACATAATATAAAAAATAGTTCAGAGAGGAGCAAACATCACATGGGCAGGCAACTTGTGCATCTCAGGCTGTGGCAGGGAAAACGTAAAACCACGTCTGGTTCTGCCCCTGGTGTTCCTCAGCAGAGCCCGGCACCTTGCAGGTGCTGCTCCCCTGGGAACAAACCCTACAGAGCAAACCCAAATCCTGTGCAGACAGGATGGGGTCAGGAGCAATTATCAGCCCAGCAGGAGCAAAGTGTTGGAACCCTGAGCACTGAGGATTTCAGCCTCTCTGTGCTCACAGGCACTGACCTCCAAAAAAACCCTGCATTGGACCTGAGGCTGTGGGAAAAACTTCCAAAACTGAAGGATAGATCTGGGATTATGGGTGTGTGGTTTGAATAGAAGTGTGTGATATCACAGGGTGGAAAACTTAAAGGTTTTAGAATACAGTAATATCTATAAAGCAAGATGGAGGTATTAGGGCGGAGGCTTGTCCTTTTTTGCACCTTCTTCTTCATGGTTTAGAGAGCATTTTGTGATGAGATAGAAAAATCCCCACTGCAGACTATGGGTGGTTGGTTATTGGGTTAATAGTAAAAATAATTTAGGTGTCATTTCTTAATTGGAAAGTTTATTAAAAGGCCTTGTAGAGAGAGAGATACAGCTNGGGGAGGGGATGATGGTGAGCAGGGGGATGGGTGTGAGGAGGGGATCATTGTGAGAAGGGAATGGGTGTGAGCAGGGGATAGGTGTGAGCAGGGGGTGGGTGTGAGCAGGGAATGGGTGTGAGCAGGGGATGGGTGTGAGCAGGGGATGGGTGTGAACAGGGGCTAGTTGTGAGCAGGGGATGGTTGTGAGCAGGGGATGGGCGCTCACCCCGGCAGGAGGGCGGGGTCCCGCTCCAGGTGCCCGTGTCCCCGGCGCTGTCCGCGGTGCAGCTCAGGGTGTCCTGCCCCACCAGCTCCAGCCCCGGCTCGCACGTGTAGGCAGCGACAGAGCCGAACACAAACCCCTCCGAGCTGTTCCCGCTGTGCTGCCCATGGGGGATGGCTGGAGGAGGGGGGCAGGAAATAACTGTGGGAGAAAGAGAAAACAGCTCGGGAGTGAGCCCTTCTCAGCAGCCTGAGGGGACTGTGTCTCTGTCAGGCTTTCAGGGGCTGGAGGAGCCAGTGGTGCTCCCTGCTTTGGGACAGCAGCTCTCCCCTTGCTGAGGTGCTGACCTGACTTCACTCAGGGAACTAAACCAAAAATTCAATATATCTGAGTTGGAATATTTGGTTTTTCCAGTCAAGCCCTGGACAGCTTCACTCACCCTGACAAGCTGGAAGAGGACTCCAGACAGCTTTGCCTCCCTGTAGGAGACACCTGATGGAAGGTGACGTTCCCTTTAATCTGTACCTGTGGGGGCAAAAGGCACATCCCAAAATCAGCTTGTTGATCACCACAGAGATGCTGAGCACTCCCCCCATGTCCCAGTTTACACCCCAGTGACTCTGGCCTGGCAACTGGGATGCAATGGGCAGTGACTTCACACTCACCCACGGTCACAAACCACAGTGGCTGTTGCACTCAGCAGATGATCTTTTATGGTAACTTGGCCGTGTTCTGGATTGGCTGGAATACCACAAGATTTCTCTAAGAAAAAAAAGAGTAAGATTATCCTTAGGACGCTGTGAGGGTGGGGAAAACCCCACAGACTTCATTTTCATGGCAGTATGACAATGTCAAACCAGGAATTTAATGTTAAATGTCATTAGAAAAAGGCAATTTTAAAATACAGACGTGGCGCTCGGAACACGGCGTTGGACGAAAGTGAAATGACATGGAGACACTCACTCTGACACAGTTTAGGAACTTCTGTCCACGTTAAGTTCTCCAAACAGGTGCTGGTGGGGGGCAGGTCCGTGGTGTTTTCAAACCCTTGGCGGCAGATGTACCTCACCGTGGTGTTAACAGCATAAAAATTCTGCCTTTGGTCCTCTGGTGATATGGCAGCAAATGGCACGGAGGGAGGCCTGGGACAGCTGCCTGGACACCACAGAGACAACCAAAAATGTTAGAGAGCAAAAATAACAACATAAATCCGAGTGATCACGCACGAGCCTCACTAAGAGCACGGGTACCCCAAACAGTGCCCTCCTCCCCGGCCACTCCCACCAGGGAATTGTCTGAGGTGGGAAAGC
>VWYE01012764.1:264194-278301 GCA_013398995.1 Alaudala cheleensis | reverse complement strand
GGAGAGGGGGCGCACACAGAGGACACAGGGATATGGGGCACACACACACACAGGGATATGGGGCACACACAGAGCACAAGGGGACAGTGATAGGGCACACACACACACAGAACACACACAGAGCACGCACACCCACAGAAGGAACACACGGAGCACATGGAGCACTATCACATGGATAAGACATACAGCAAACACACATATACAGGCATCACACACACGGATAACACAGGGAGCACACTCGCACACCCGCGGATGCAGAGAACGCTCCAGCTGGGGGCGGACACCCACCCCGGAGTCCCACACACCCCACCCACCCCTCCCCAGGGGCTCACCCCACGCCGCGGGCAGCACCAGCAGCAGCAGGAGCGAGCAGCGACCCGAGCCCATCGCGGGTGCCCCGGCACTGCCCGGGCAGCGGAGCCACTCCCGTGGGGCTGATCCCAGCTCCAACCGAGCCCCCGCCCGCCCCTCCCGGCCAGCTGAGCTCAGCTGAGCTCCGGGAAGGCTCTGACGAAAGCCGTGAGTGCGGTGGGAGCGGGGCTGGGTGTGGAACACGCGGTGGGAGCGGTGCTGCTCACTCCTGGCATCCCACGGAGCGGCTCTCCCCTGCCTCGGCCTCTCCTTCCCAGTCACTCTGCACCTTCCAGGAAAGACCTCCAAAGCTGCCGAGTCCCAAAGGAAAAGGAAAGACACGAACCGAAAAGGGCAGGAAGGGGATTGTGTCCTCCCAGTCCGAGGAAAGGGCAGCCAGCAGCAGCCGACCTGCACCTTCCTGCTTCCCTTTGTTATCCAGGGAACAGCGATGTTCCCACTTAGAAACTCAAACTTACCTCTTTTACTTTATTTTCTTTTTAATTTCCGCTCTATTTTCCTTTCCAATGCAATTTAAGCTGCAAGCAGATGCAACAGAGGCGTTTGCAATGAGAGGCAGAGGTGTTTTCCTAAGGGAGGAATCCAGCACCTTGGATAACGTATTCCTTTAAAAACGCTCCCTTGTAAACACGATGACAAATTCCATGGAGACACCTTGGCTGCATTTTTACAGCCCGCTGGCCTGAATGGGGATGGTGGCTGCATAAACCAAAAGGAATCTGTCAACAGGAAAAAAAACCCCAAAAAACCCCACCTTTAAATTCTGGGGAATTCTCCTGTGTTCGCTCAGGGCAGTGACCTTGGCACGGGGCGGGAAGGTGCTGAAAAATCTTTGGCAAAGACAACGCCTGATGCCGAGCCCCTGCACGGGGCGGCTCCACTCCCAGAACCAAGAAATCAGCTGGGTGAAATGCCCCCGCTCACAGGCAATTCCTTGAGCCAGGCTGTTTTCTGCTTGAGGAGGGAACAGGAGAGATCTGTGCCCCCTGCTCCGCTCCCAGAACCAAGAAATCAGTGGATGAAATGCCCCCGCTCACAGGCAATTCCTTGAGCCAGGCTGTTTTCTGCTTGAGGAGGGAACAGGAGAGTCCGTACCAGGCTCAGCCCTGCTCCTCCACACCCACATTTGCTGCCCCGTTTTGCAAGAGCGGCGGGAGCAGCGGCTGAGCCCCACGATAGCGGCTCCGTGCCTGCCCGGCCCCCGAGGGCCAGCGGCTTTATCTGTCCCTGCCATCCCTCTCCGCAGAGCAGGGAGCAGCCCCAGCAGCTGCTGGAGGCACAGGGTCCTCCTTTACTACTCTTTTGTATGTATATAATCCAGTTTAACTTGCCCTGGATGGCATTTGGAAAATAAATGTTCAGTCAGTCAGATAAAGAACTGACTGAACATCGAATCTGAGCATTGCCAGGACACACCTGAAAGCTGATTCCTTCTTGACAAAGAGGATAAAACACGACGAGAAAACAGCAGGGAGTTGAATTCACAGACTGTCCTTTAGAAACAATTACCATTTATTACTAAATAGAAATAAAAACCCGGCAAGGCTTTGGGAGTTTTTAGGTCTTTACAGGACAAAATTGGGGTAGGCAGCCAAAAGAAGGTGCGTGACTTTTTCCAGTCCCTCTGTTGCAGGGGAGGATATTTAGGAGCTGCGTTTCTGTGTCTGTGTGTGGTTGATGGGACTGAGCTGCCTCCCTCCCTCTGGAAAGCAGAAGTGGCTCCTGGACGTTACGAGATCAGAGACACCCTGACCACACGTGGCTTTATCTTCCTGTAGTAGAAATAAAAACTGCAGGGGCTGAGACAAGAAGAAAGTTTTGCTAAAAATAAAAGGGCTTAAACCACTCAAGATATAAAGATCAAACAGTGTAATATCCAAAATACTGTGGTTTCCTGAAAGAAATGAGCTAAAACTCTTCAGGACAGGGAATTCCGTGCTTTGTTTTTCAGCTGGATCAGCTGCAGCCAGGAATTCCTGGGAAGTTACAGGAGCAGCTCAGCTCCCCAGGGAGGCTGGGGCTGTGTTTGGGGTTTGTTGTGGCGTTGCCAGTGAGCAGAAAACCCGCTGGAAACCCCGCGTCAGGCTGGGCGTGGCACGGCCGGGCTCCCGAGGGACTTCTGCGGGAGCTCCGGGGGTGTCTGGGACACGGCAGCCTCTGAAAGCCCGGCGGGATCAGCAGGAATCACGGCTGGGATGCTGGAGGGCAATCGCTGAGGGATCAGCAGGAATCACGGCTGGGATGCTGGAGGGCAATGGCTGAGGGATCAGCAGGAATCACGGCTGGGATGCTGGAAGGCAATCGCTGAAAGGAAAACTCGGATGGGAGGAGCAAATATGGAAATCTGCCAATGCTCGGGGGGATAATTTTCCATCGATTTCTTGGAATGCTAAAACATCATCATTAACAAATTACATTTCATAGGGGCAGACCTGACTTAGGCCATCCTTTATCTTAAATCAAGGTGTAAAAGTTCTAAGTGTGGCCATTTCATGGGGCACTTTTGGAACAGATCAGGAAGGGTAAAAGATTTTCTGGTTTTGACCCAAAAGAAAAAAATTTAAGGATGGGCAAACTCAGCTTGACCCTGACCCCAGAGAAAAGCTTCTCATCATCCCCCAGTTGGGCACTGAGACCCTCCAGCAGCTGCTGTGTCTTCCCCACTTATAGTGGCACAATTGCAGCTCCCAGCACTTCCCACCAAGCCACTACTCACCTTCCCATGGGTGAAATTATCCTTTGCAGCGGGTGGGGAATTTGGGGGACCAGAACTTCCACCACGTCCAGCTCCTCCTGGCTGTGCACAACCTCCCTGTGTGGAACAAGGTTGGGCATCAGCACCTCAGAGCTCTGGCACTCTCAGGGCTACGTGGTGCAAAGTTCTCCCTTGCTTTCCAAAAATGTCCAAAAAACGAGTTAAGAAAAAAAAAAAAAACAAAAACAACCAAACAGAAAAACACCTGTAATAACGTGAGGTCAAGGAAATAATCTATAAATTAAAATATACTTCAGACAAAGCAAAGCTTTTTATGAAAATAGAAGGTCGGTGCAGTCAAAGCTGAGCTGTGATGCCCAACCAGCACAAAAAGTAAATTATACAGAGAAAACTTAAAGAAGAAAAGAACACAGCAAAAAAAAACCCGACTCACTTCCACAAAATGATGCAAATTTGGAGTGTTTTAACTTCTGAAAGCAGCCAGGTGGGGGAAGGATCCCCGTGTGCTTCGGAGGACACATGGATCCTCTGCTGGTCCCAGAATGGGATTTGGGGGATTTGTACAAAGGCAGAACAAATCTGAACCCTGAGGCAGCCCAGCTCCTGCTCACTGAAGAGAAATATGGGGGGAAAAAATGAAAACTCTGGGTTTTAGGGATGGGAGTCACCAGGAAGGTGTCATCCCTCCAGGACTGACCTGGTTTCCTGAAGAAAGAGGAAGGCTGGGAGGAGGAGATGGTGCTTTGGAGCGCCTTCTGATAGAGCCTGAGCTTCATCTCCCACCTGAGACCCTTCGTGGAGGGTTGGACTCCATTTCCCTGGGGACCTGGGAAAATGAAATTCAAGGGGTGAAACTCATCAGGTGGAAAGGCAAGGAAGGAGAAAAATGAATGGGATTGATTCCATGTCCAGTCATTCCTACTCACTTTTGGGAGGAGCTCTCCCCTCAGTGTCCTTTGCTCCAAGTCTGACAGCTGAGCTTCTCTCTGGGGGACAAAGAGTGAGCGTTGCTCCGAGCACTCCTCCCTCCCTGCAGACACTGCTCAGTGCTCGCTCCAGCTCTGCCTTTATCCCCTTTAAAATTGTCCTTACAACTTATATCTGACCCCTCCTGCACTTCTCACCCACAATATTTTAAGCTGGTTCGTCCCAGATACCAAACTCAATAAATAATAGATAACAAATAGTAAATAATAAATAATACATAATAATTAAGATGTCATACATTATGCATAATGCATTATGTAAAAATGTAGATATTAAATAAAATTAATATAATATTATATAATGTAATATATGTAATATTATACAATGTAATATATGTAATATGATATAATGTAATATTATATGATGTGATATTATGTGATATTATATGAATATAATATAATATAATATAATATAACATAAACTGATTTATTGTATTACTATTATATTATCTATAATATTTATATCTATAAATTTTATATTATCTAATAATGAATATAAATAATGAAAACTTTATAAATAATCCCAATCACTGAACTCAGATGAAACCACCTTTGCACTCAGGTGTGGCTCCACTCCAGGCTCCGCTGGTTTTGTCCCTGCTGCCACAGCGGATGCTCCCATTCCCCAGCAGCTGGAACCCGGGCTCACAGCTGTAGGTCACCGTGGAGTTAAAGGCAAAAATCTCAACCCCTTCCCCATCGTGCCTCCCGTGGCTGATTGCAGGAGGTGGAGAGCAGGTAATTACTGCAGGAGAGAAGGACGAATTTGGCTAAAAGCTTCGAGTTTTAATAAAAAATACAACATTTTTGAGTCTGACAAAGGTTCCTGAAGATGGACTTTGGCCAGTGAAGGTGGGAAACCAGCACGAGGTGGGGAAAGCTCTGCTGCCTGCCCCGCTTCTCTCTCATTTGTCCCTCAAGGGTTTCTCTTCTCACACCTTTCTCCCTCTCACAGCAAATCAACAGCAGCTTGCTGTGCTCAGGATTCCTGGAAATCTCACCCCATCCCCTTCAGTCATGACAAAAATGCTGATTTTGTGGGAACAAAGCTGCTGGAATAGTGTCAGCAGCAGAATGGGTGTTTCTCCCATGCAAAGCAGCCACAGAGGATCAACAAAAACAACGCAGAGGGAGGTTTGGACTGGACATTGGGATGCAGGATCTGCTGGAGCGAAGTAAAAAGGTTTAATCTCACAATTAAAGACGAATCTCACATTCACAAGTTGGAAGTTTGCTCCATTCAACTTCGTTTCCTTTCAGCTGGCACCGGATGAAATCATTCCCGACTAATTTGTACCTGAAACACACGAGAGAAAAATCAGTGTGACCACCCGAAACCTGAGAATCTTCCCCACCCACCTCCTGAGGATGCTCAGGAGCATGGAAAAGGCAGTTTTAAACAAGCAGAGATGCTGACACTGCTGGTTTACAGGAGAGCTCCTGCCAGGACCTGTGCTCATCTGATTTAGGTGATTCTCTGCTCTGCCTCTGCATTTCCCAGGGCAGGGAAGGGGGAATTTGGAGCTCTCTGGGAATGCCAGGCAGGGCTGAGCTGGGGGCTGCGTTCCCACAGGGATTTGGTGNGGATGCTCCCATTCCCCAGCAGCTGGAACCCGGGCTCACAGCTGTAGGTCACCGTGGAGTTAAAGGCAAAAATCTCAACCCCTTCCCCATCGTGCCTCCCGTGGCTGATTGCAGGAGGTGGAGAGCAGGTAATTACTGCAGGAGAGAAGGACGAATTTTGCTAAAAGCTTCGAGTTTTAATAAAAAACACAACATTTTTGAGTCTGACAAAGGTTCCTGAAGATGGACTTTGGCCAGTGAAGGTGGGAAACCAGCACGAGGTGGGGAAAGCTCTGCTGCCTGCCCCGCTTCTCTCTCATTTGTCCCTCAAGGGTTTCTCTTCTCACACCTTTCTCCCTCTCACAGCAAATCAACAGCAGCTTGCCGTGCTCAGGATTCCTGGAAATCTCACCCCATTCCCTTCAGTCATGACAAAAATGCTGATTTTGTGGGAACAAAGCTGCTGGAATAGTGTCAGCAGCAGAATGGGCATTTCTCAGCTGCGCTGTCAGGGGCAGAGCAGCCACAGAGGATCAACAAAAACAACGCAGAGGGAGGTTTGGACTGGACATTGGGATGCAGGATCTGCTGGAGCGAAGTAAAAAGGTTTAATCTCACAATTAAAGACGAATCTCACATTCACAAGTTGGAAGTTTGCTCCATTCAACTTCGTTTCCTTTCAGCTGGCACCGGATGAAATCATTCCCGACTAATTTGTACCTGAAACACACGAGAGAAAAATCAGTGTGACCACCCGAAACCTGAGAATCTTCCCCACCCACCTCCTGAGAATGCTCAGGAGCATGGAAAAGGCAGTTTTAAACAAGCAGAGATGCTGACACTGCTGGTTTACAGGAGAGCTCCTGCCAGGACCTGTGCTCATCTGATTTAGGAATATAATAGCTCTGCCTCTGCATTTCCCAGGGCAGGGAAGGGGGAATTTGGAGCTCTCTGGGAATGCCAGGCAGGGCTGAGCTGGGGGCTGCGTTCCCACAGGGATTTGGTGAATCAGGGGCTCCATCCCTGCCTGCTCCTGGCCCTCAGCAGGGCTGGGATTGTTCTGTCCCCACCCAGGCCCTGCCCCAGGGACGAGGTGACAAGGGAGGAGCTCCCAGCTGAGCACTCCCAGCACCTCCAAAGGCTGAGCTCAGCCCTGGCTGCTCACTGAGCTGGCTCTGCTGAACCCCTCAGTGCTGCTGGAGCAGCTCAGTGTCCCCCAGTGCCACCTCCTGCCTGACACCTGCATTGGGGTGTCAGGGGCAGCTGTTTTGCTGAAGTTTTGCCAGAAAATCAGGTGCTGGGGCACATCCTCAGCAGTGAGATGCTTTCCCCTGAGACCTTGGGGACTTCCCATCCCTGCAAGTGCCCAAGGCCAGGTTGGACCAGGGTCTGGAGCCACCTGGGTTAGGGCAAGGTGTCCCTATCCAGTGGCACTGGGTGAGTTTTAAGGTCTCTTCCAAGCCCAGACCAGGGATTCTGGGGTTCAGATGGATCCTCCCTAGAGCAGGGAGCAGTGAGGGGCAGCAGGGACCCATCCACAGTGAATTAAAGTGGCTTCTTGCACTGGTTTGCTGGGAGCTCGTGGATCTTGTTCTGAGAGCTGACACCTTCCCCATCCTGAACTCCCCTCCTGTGCAAAATCCCCCCAGCATCTGGATGTGATGGATAATCTCTGAGCTAACTTACATTATCCCTCCACCCTGATGTGGGTTTCCAAAGTTTAGCTCAACCCCAGCAGGGTGGGACACGCTGTCATTTCCTCCAGTTCCATCCCAAGGGAGGGACAAAACCCCTCAGTTCAGTTTGGAGCTGGGCAGCACAGGGCAGGTGGTGCCAGCTGCTTCCTGCAGGGAGGGAGGAACACGGCTGGAGTGGCAAGAGATTAAAATGTCAGTGCTGTCCTCTGCACTTGGGCCCTGATTGAAAGCAGACAGCAGCCATGAGTCAGCTCCTGACTGTGGAAATTGAGCTTCACTGCTCTTTTCCAGCTGAACTTAACTGGATTTAAAAAATTTCCAATGTAACCCCTTTTATTCAATGTATCTCATCCATTTTAAGCTGAAACATTTTAAATGAGTTGTCATCTCAGAGTCCAACCAGCTACTCCTGCTGGGATGGACACTTAGAGCTCCTCTGGGTGCCACTTGAAGGAAGAGGTGGCCCAGAATCCTGACCCTGGTGCCCTCCCTCCAGCTGTGTGCCACTCTGGAGCTGTGACCCAGCCCAGGATCACCATGGGCAGTGCNGTGGGCAGTGCCCCAGCCCTCACAGAGCACATCCACTGGTGCTCCCAGCACTCACCCATCCTCACAGAGCACATCCCCTTGTGCTCCCAACACTCACAGAGCACATCCACTGGTGCTCCCAGCACTCACCCACCCTCCCAGAGCAGATCCACTGCTGTCCCATCCTCACAGAGCACATCCCCTTGTGCTCCCAGCACTCACAGAACACATCCACTGGTGCTCCCAGCACTCAGTGACCACATCCACTGCTGCCCCATCCTCACAGAACACACCCACTGCTGTTCCAGCGCTCACCCACCCTCACAGAACACATCCACCGCTGCCCCAGCACTCATCCATCCTCTCAGAACACAATCACTGGTGCTCCATCCTCACAGAAAACATCCACTGGTGCTCCCAGCACTTACCCATCCTCACAGAGCACATCCACTCATGCNACAGAAAACATCCACTGGTGCTCCCAACACTCACAGAGCACATCCACTGGTGCTCCCAGCACTCACCCATCCTCACAGAACACATCCACTGGTGCTCCAACCTGACAGAAAACATCCCCTTGTGCTCCCAGCAGTCCCAGAGCACATCCACTGGTGCTCCATCCTCACAGAAAACATCCACTGCTGTCCCATCCTCACAGAGCACATCCCATTNCAGAGCACATCCCATTGTGCTCCCAGCACTCACCCATCCTCACAGAAAACATCCACTGGTGCTCCCAACACTCACAGAGCACATCCACTGGTGCTCCCAGCACTCACCCATCCTCACAGAACACATCCACTGGTGCTCCAACCTGACAGAAAACATCCCCTTGTGCTCCCAGCACTCCCAGAGCACATCCACTGCTGTTCCAGCACTCACCCATCCTCACAGATCACACCCACTCGTGCTCCCAGCTGCAGGTCCATCAGGGGTCCAATCCTCCCCCCAGGCAGAGCTCCTGGGGCGCTGCAGGACCTCCCTGGGGACACAAAAACGCTGAGTGAGACAAAAGACACACTCCTGGAGGCGTGTTCCCCAAGATTCCAGAATGTTCTGCTCCATGGGCATCACAGGAGCCAGGCCCAGCTGGGGGGGATTTGGGGATCCCCAAATGCTCCACGCTCACAGAGGGGTTTCCATCCCAGTGGATGGGGAATAAGGTGCTCAACTGTGAAAAAAATGCTCCTGTCACATCCCCAGTGTTCATTTCCATGGGAGCCACCAAGGGAATGCTCTGCCTTCGTGATGAAGCTCCATGCTAGAACAGCACACTGGGATTTGTCCCCTGCCTGTGCCATGTCCCAGTGAAAACGTCTTTAGGACCATAAAAAGGTTGGAAAAGACCTCTAAGATCGTTGACTCCAACCAAACATTCCCAAGCATGAAAATCAAAGCAGATTTTATGCCAGCAGAAAAACAAAAAAGAACATCACTGACACTTCTGCTGTTCAAGGAATGACAAGGAACATCCACCCAATTTTCTATTCATGGAGCTGTTGGGACAATCATGACCAGGCTNCAGGAGTCCCCAACCCCAGCCCCTTCCTGACCCTTCACCCAGCCCCTGTGGGAGCACATCAGCTCCACCAGCTGCTCCCAGGGGAGCAGGGCAGGGCAGTGGGTTCGTCCCCTAGGATGGGGACAGGGACAGCACAGCGGGTTTGTCCCCGGGGACAGGGACAGTGCCAGCACAAGGGGTTTGTCCCTTGGGATGGGGACAGTGACAGCACTGTGGGTTTACCCCTGGGACAGGGACAGTGACAGCACAAGGGGTTTATCCCCTGGGATAGGGTCATTGCCAGCACAGCGCAGCCACCAGGAGGGGCAGGGCAGGGCAGGTGTCCCGGTTCGGTGTTTCAGATCAAAAGGAGGTTATTTACGGCCGCAGGGCTCGGGCAGGCTGGACCAGATGTCGCCGGGCAGACACTCCGCGGTGTCGGGCAGCCCCGGGATCCTGCGCGCTCCCTCCGAGCACGTGAACGTCACCCTGGATCCCACCGGGAAGCTGCTGGAGCTGCTGGAGGGCCTCGAGTGGGCCATGGCAGGAGGGGGCCCGCAGTCACCTGCGGCAGGAGAACAGCTCCTGAGCTGAGGAAGCCCCTCCCCGGCCCGGGAGCACAGCCGGGCTGTGCCAGGGCTCCCTTGGGGGAAAGGCACCAGCCAGGACGGGATGTGTGACACATCCAGCCACGGCTCAGCGCCCGGGGGGTGGCATCACCCAACCCCTGAGCAGCCCAGGCAGGTGTCTCTGGCCCTTCCCACGGCCCCGTACTCACCGAGAGCCACAGGAATGCTGAGGAGCCCCGGCACGGCCAGGAGCAGCAGGGGGAGGCCAGGGGCTGCCCCACGGCTCGGGGGGTCGGGCTGTGCCCCCCATCCCGGAGCTCCAGCCTTCATTGCAGAGAGCCCTGCGCTCCTCTGCCGAGCCCCGCTGCCTCCCAGGGCTGTGTGCAGGGATGGGAGGGGATGCACTGCAGGCTCCACCAAACCTCTGGGCTCGTGGAAACCTTCCCAGGACACCCACGGAGCTGAAATCCCCGTCAGGAGCAGGGAGAGCAGCCAGGGTGGGGACAAGTGTCACTCACAGGCTCGGGGAGAGCCTCCTGATCCTCCTGCCCCAGCAGGATCCTTGTTTGTGCTGGGGCTGGCAGCGAGCTCTGACTAACACAGTTTTTCCAAAACCATGTATCCAGAGAAGAAAATAAAACCCCGTTCCAGCCCCAGGCTGAGGCCAGGGCAGGAAAACACCTCCTTAGTTATTTGCTGGCAGGTAAAGCACCACAGCTCTGCTGTCAGCAGAGTCAGTGAAGCAAATAAAAGCCTTTTCCTTCTCTTTTGCTGGGTTTGTTTTTTCATTGATTGCCTGACTCACTGCTAAGGAGGGAAGGGTGTGAGCAGCTGCATCTGCATCCTCGTTAACCCAGTGACATCTGCCCTGTGACATCAGCCAGCTCCAACAGCCTCTCACTCACACTCAGGATGCAATGCCCAGGTTTGATTCCCACTCTGTGTGGGTGTCAGGCCTTGCAGAGGGAGGTCAAACCCCTGCCTGCAGTGCCAGGTGAGCTCAGGGTGGAGGGGACACAGGTGGCACTCCGGGAAGGTGCAGCCCTGCCTGTCTCATCTCAGCTCCCATGGCAGAGCTCCTCAGCTGGAGGTGGAGAAGCACAGGGTGCATCCCAAAGCACCTCCCCGTGTCAGGATCAGAGACACCACCTCTTCCCTGGCTGTCGTTTAGGCTCTGGTAACAAATAAAGCAGTTTTAATCACGTCTAAGAGCACACATTTGGCAGTGATGCTCGTGCAGGAGGTGGAGGCTCCTCCTTCTCCCACCCAGCCGGGGCTGATGCAGCTCCCCGAGCATCCCAGGACTCCTCCAGCTGCCAGGGCTCAGCTTTCCCCCAGAACCACCCCTGGATCCCACTGGAAACGTGCCAAATTTACAGCCAACATGAGAGATCCCAATTCCCCCCACCCTGGATAAACCCCCCCAGGAATAACCACAGCATCAGGATCTGCCCAGCATTTATTGAGGAACAGGAATGTGCTGCCTGATTCCCTGCACCCGGGTCTGGCTGAATTCCAGCACCTATTCTCAGCATTTGCTCACCAGAAATAGGGATGTGGAAGGTGACACCAGCCCGGAATTTTGGCAGGGCCAGGAACCTGTTCCCTGTTTAAATCCAGGGAGGAGGTAACAGCAACCCCTACACTGCACTGCTTGGGAACTGCCCTTGCCCAGACAAACAGAAATCAGGAACTGGATGCACAGAAATCAGGTTTAACATTTATTGCACCTCATTTCCCAAATGTACCCAAACCCCAACTGCACCATGGCAGCAGGAGCACCTTCAGAGCCAACTCTGGACTCATCTCAGCTTTCCTGGACTTCAGTCCCATTTGCCTCAGCTTAAGACAGTGACTTTAAAAAGCTAAACTTAATCCCTTTCTTTGCTTTCTAATAAATGCGAAACAGCTTATGAGTTAAAGAGCAAATCAAGCTTGGAGGTTAGAGCAAAACCCACTCCCTGCTTTGGCATCCAGCACAGCCTGCCATGCACTGGGGATTATTTTTCTGGCTCCAGGCATGCAAACATAAACCATGAAATCACCCAGAGCCTTCTTAGAGACGCTGTGACAGCACAAACTGTGGGTTCACCAAAGGAAAGGTGAGGGTTACCAGGGATCCAGTTTCATTTCAGTTTTCTAGTTCCATCTCTAGTTTTTTAATCTCCAGGAACAGCTTCTGTATTTCCAGCAGACTTTTCACTTCTTCTACGGGCACACCACATTCAAAGGTCGATTTAATGTAATGAATCTCTTCACACACATCTGCATCACCTTCTTTCATCTGTTAAACAGGAAAAGAGAGCCCAGGGAAGCCTGTGAGGATGGGCTGCAGCAGAGGCAGAGCCACCCACGCCTCAGCTCCGAGGCTGCACCCTCCTTAGCACCAAAAATGAGAAGCTTTGGAGAAGTTTAAGCAGTTTCCATGTCAGATATCAGGCAGCAGCCACCCAGGGACTCAGCCATCCCCAGCAACCTGGAAAGGTTCAACCACGGGGTGGAACTGGATGCTCTTTGAGGCTCTCCACGACCCCAGAGCATTCTGCAGTTGTGTGGTACTCACACACTTGGGCAGAGGTGTCCAGCTGCCATCAGGCAGGCACGTGGCTGTCCAAGCATCCTCCAAAGGCCCCGTCCCACTGTCGGGGCCCTGGTAGCCAGGGAGGCACTCGAAGGTGACAGTCTCGTTGGGCTGGTGCCACCTGGTGTCACCTGAAGGGCTCTTCAGCCTCCCGTAGGGCACTCGTGGGTGTGGGCACAGAACTGAAAGGAGAAAGCAGCTCAGCCAGAGGTCAGAAAGAGATTTGGGGAGGCTGAGCCGGTGCAGAGGAGCTTAAAACTGTGGAGCTGTGAAATCAAATGTGAAAGCAAAACTGCTCTTCCAGAGGGTGCAGGTCAGAGCAGCCCCTGCGAGGTGCTGTGAATTCTTTATNCTCACAGAGGGGTTTCCATCCCAGTGGATGGGGAATAAGGTGCTCAACTGTGAAAAAAATGCTCCTGTCACATCCACAGTGTTCATTTCCATGGGAGCCACCAAGGGAATGCTCTGCCTTCGTGATGAAGCTCAGTGCTAGAACAGCACACTGGGATTTGTCCCCTGCCTGTGCCATGTCCCGGTTAAAACGTCTTTAGGACCATAAAAAGGTTGGAAAAGACCTCTAAAGATCACTGAGTCCAACCAAACATTCCCAAGCATGAAAATCAAAGCAGATTTTATGCCAGCAGAAAAAAACAAAAAAAAAAAAGAACATCACTGATACTTCTGCTGTTCAAGGAATGACAAGGAACATCCACCCAATTTTCTATTCATGGAGCTGTTGGGACAATCATGACCAGGCTGCATTTTGGGGTGCAGGTTGGGAGCAGCGTTTTTGGGGGTGTGTGGGCAGCAGGAATACTCACTCCTGCACAGCTCAGCAGGCTGTGACCACGTCAGGTTCTCCAGGCAGGTGCTGGAGGGGGAGCTCTGCGAGGTGTTCTCGTAGCCAGGCCTGCAGGTGTAGCTCACCTTGGTGCCAACGGGGAAGAAATTCCTCCTCTCATCCTCCTTGGACAGGGCAGCAAAGCTCAGCCTGGGTGGGGCAGCGCAGCTCCCTGGCAGCCAAGGAAAGGCAGCCTGACAGAGCTGCCCACCAGGAGCCTGCCAAATATTCCCTGGGATCAGGGCAATGCTGCTGGAGAGGTCATGGCAGGTGAATTTGGGTTCCTCGCCAGGCTGCAGGTGCCAGAGCGGGGTTAGGAGCTCAGGGAAGGGTTTGGCAGGACATGGGGAGTGCATGCACAGGCTGGGGGACACAGGAGTCCCCAACCCCAGCCCCTTCCTGACCCTTCACCCAGCCCCTGTGGGAGCACATCAGCTCCACCAGCTGCTCCCAGGGGAGCAGGGCAGGGCAGTGGGTTTGTCCCCTAGGATGGGGACAGGGACAGCACAAGGGATTTGTCCCCGGGGACAGGGATAGTGTCAGCACAAGGGGTTTGTCCCTTGGGATGGGGACAGTGACAGCACTGTGGGTTTACCCCTGGGACAGGGACAGTGACAGCACAAGGGGTTTATCCCCTGGGATAGGGTCATTGCCAGCACAGCGCAGCCACCAGGAGGGGCAGGGCAGGGCAGGTGTCCCGGTTCGGTGTTTCAGATCAAAAGGAGGTTATTTACGGCCGCAGGGCTCGGGCAG
>VWYE01012764.1:233716-263224 GCA_013398995.1 Alaudala cheleensis | reverse complement strand
CCAGCTGCCAGGGCTCAGCTTTCCCCCAGAACCACCCCTGGATCCCACTGGAAACGTGCCAAATTTACAGCCAACATGAGAGATCCCAATTCCCCCCACCCTGGATAAACCCCCCCAGGAATAACCACAGCATCAGGATCTGCCCAGCATTTATTGAGGAACAGGAATGTGCTGCCTGATTCCCTGCACCCGGGTCTGGCTGAATTCCAGCACCTATTCTCAGCATTTGCTCACCAGAAATAGGGATGTGGAAGGTGACACCAGCCCGGAATTTTGGCAGGGCCAGGAACCTGTTCCCTGTTTAAATCCAGGGAGGAGGTAACAGCAACCCCTACACTGCACTGCTTGGGAACTGCCCTTGCCCAGACAAACAGAAATCAGGAACTGGATGCACAGAAATCAGGTTTAACATTTATTGCACCTCATTTCCCAAATGTACCCAAACCCCAGCTGCACCATGGCAGCAGGAGCACCTTCAGAGACAACTCTGGACTCATCTCAGCTTTCCTGGACTTCAGTCCCATTTGCCTCAGCTTAAGACAGTGACTTTAAAAAGCTAAACTTAATCCCTTTCTTTGCTTTCTAATAAATGCGAAACAGCTTATGAGTTAAAGAGCAAATCAAGCTTGGAGGTTAGAGCAAAACCCACTCCCTGCTTTGGCATCCAGCACAGCCTGCCATGCACTGGGGATTATTTTTCTGGCTCCAGGCATGCAAACATAAACCATGAAATCACCCAGAGCCTTCTTAGAGACGCTGTGACAGCACAAACTGTGGATTCACCAAAGGAAAGGTGATGGTTACCAGGGGTCCAGTTTCATTTCAGTTTTCTAGTTCCATCTCTAGTTTTTTAATCTCCAGGAACAGCTTCTGTATTTCCAGCAGACTTTTCACTTCTTCTACAGGCACACCACAGTCAAAGGTCGATTTAATGTAATGAATCTCTTCACACACATCTGCATCACCTTCTTTCATCTGTTAAACAGGAAAAGAGAGCCCAGGAAAGCCTGTGAGGATGGGCTGCAGCAGAGGCAGAGCCACCCACGCCTCAGCTCCGAGGCTGCACCCTCCTTAGCACCAAAAATGAGAAGCTTTGGAGAAGTTTAAGCAGTTTCCATGTCAGAAATCAGGCAGCAGCCACCCAGGGACTCAGCCATCCCCAGCAACCTGGAAAGGTTCAACCACGGGGTGGAACTGGATGCTCTTTGAGGCTCTCCACGACCCCAGAGCATTCTGCAGTTGTGTGGTACTCACACACTTGGGCAGAGGTGTCCAGCTGCCATCAGGCAGGCACGTGGCTGTCCAAGCATCCTCCAAAGGCCCCGTCCCACTGTCGGGGCCCTGGTAGCCAGGGAGGCACTCGAAGGTGACAGTCTCGTTGGGCTGGTGCCACCTGGTGTCACCTGAAGGGCTCTTCAGCCTCCCGTAGGGCACTCGTGGGTGTGGGCACAGAGACGAAAGGAGAAAGCAGCTCAGGCAGAGGTCAGAAAGAGGTTTGAGGAGGCTGAGCCAAAATTTTAAGAAGAGGAGCTTAAAACTGTGGAGCTGTGAAATCAAATGTGAGAGTAAACTCCTGCTCTTCCAGAAGGTGCAGGTCAGAGCAGCCCCTGCGAGGTGCTGTGAATTCTTTATGGATTTGCTGTTTTCTGGCAGTGGCTCCATCCAGGCATCCCCACCACGGGGGTGGGGATTTGGCAATGAGGGAAGGGAAAGTCAGGGAGCTCCTGACCTGTCTCAGAGCCTCCTTTACACACAGCTGTCCATAAAACCTCAACTATTACCTGGGAAACACCGGCTTTGGGAAGGTTGTTTCTTCTGCAAAGAGGGGAAGGACTCAAGAAGCCCCAAGGACAGACAGAGCCAGGCAATGCTGCACCCTGAGCCCTCAGCTCTGCCCCAGGGGCCATGGGCTGAGCAGGGAGATTTTGGGAGCTCCCCTAAATGCCCATCAGATTTGCAGTAGAAGGGCACAGTTTTATTCTCCCCACACCACAATTTGTTAGTGAATCACTGCATCCTCCCGCCCTGGGGGTTTGGGGGACCGAACTGAGAGGAAAATGCACATTAAACATCAAGGAACAGGAGATGGAGGAGAAAAGGCTCACTCACCTGGCTGGCAGGTGGGCAGGGGCGGGTGCCAGGTGCCATCAGCCAGGCACTGGCTCTGGGCAGCACCACGCAGCCTGAAGCCTTCCTCACAGGAGAAGTGCAGCTGCAGCCCGTAGGGAAAGGTGAACGCCCGCGGGCTCATCCTCCCCCTCGGCACCACGGGCCTGGGGCACCGAACGGCTGTGGGACACAGCAGGGCTGGCCACGGGCTCTGGGCACGGCAGGGCCCGGCCACGGCTGCTCCTGCCGAGCCCCTGCTGGCCCCCGGGGAGGAGAAACAGAGCCTGGCACTGCCAGAGGGATCAGGAAGGGAGCAGCGTCTGCAGAGAGCCCTGCTCCATTTAACCCATTGTTCTGGGTGCTGACACTGCCCCCGGGGCATGGCACAGCCTGATCCCATAACCTGATCCCACACCCTGATTCCACACCCTGATCCCACAGTCTGATCCCATTCCCTGATCCCACAGTATGATCCCATTCCCTGACCCCATACTCTGATCCCATACCCTGATCGCACACTGATCCCATTCCCTGATTTCATACTGATCCCCTGGCACTGCCAGAGGGATCATCCCCCCTCCTGGGAAGGGAGCAGCATCTGCAGAGAGCCCTGCTCCGTTTGCCCCATTGTTCTGGGTGCAGACACTGCCCCCGGGGCATGGCTCAGACTGATCCCATACCCTGATCCCACACCCTGATCCCACACTGATCCCGCACCCTGATCCTATTCCCTGATCCTACACTCTGCTCCCATTCCCTGATCCCATTGCCTGATCCCACTCCCTGACCCCATACCCTGATCCCATTCCCTTATCCCACACCCTGATCCCACACTGATCCCAGTCCCTTATCCCATACCCTGATCCCATTCCCTGATCCCACCCTGATCCCACCCCCTGACCCCACACTCACCCCTGCACTCCGGGGCAGGGCCGCTCCAGGTCAGGTTCTCCCCATCCTCGGAGGTGCAGTAGAGGGACTCGTCCCCGATCAGGGACAGCCCCTCTGTACAGCTGTACTTGACTTCAGAGCCGTAGGGGAAGTGCCTGAGCCCCGCCCCTGAGTGCTGCCCGTGGGCGATTTTGGGAGGGGGATCACAGACTGTGTGAGAGAAAAGGGAAGAGTCGGGATTTCCTCATTCCCTCAGGGAGGCAGAACGCAGGGATGTAACAGGAGAGGCTGGCTCTGTGTTCATGCCAATTGTTTCTCTCCTCACAGTCCCCATTGCCTCTGGACAGCTTTGTCCCTGGCTGTACCAGCGTTCCCAGTCTGACCCAGCCCATGAACCCAACCCTCAGCACCTGCAGCGTCTGTCCCCTCCCCTTCATCCCCTTCCCCTTCCTCATCCCCTCGTCTTTTCCATGAGAAACGATCCTGCTCCTCAGCAAGGGAATGGTGAGGATCATAAATCCCTTGAAGAATCCTTTGAGAAACATTTGCAAGTCCCATTAACCAACACATTTCATCGTTTTGGCAGAAGATGGAAACGCCAAAGCCCTTCAGTGCTGTGCCTTGGGCACCTCCTCACACCTCAGACGATTTCCTCCCTGATTCCCTCCCCAGGGACGGAATTCCCAGCCCCGCTGCCGCCGTTCCCCCTCACCCCTGGCGCAGTAGGGCACGGGGGGTCTCCAGGTGCCGTCGGACGAGCACTGCACCCTCTCGCTGCCCTTGAGCACGAAGCCGGGGTCGCACTGGAACTCCACCTGCTGCCCGAAGGTGAACTCGGCTCTGCCGGGGCTGGCCTCGCTCCCGTGGGGGATCACCGGGCTGGGACACTGCACCTCTGAGGAACAGCAGCGGCGGAGAGGAGAGGTTTGCACAGAGCGGGTCCCAGCAGCGGGGCTCCCCTGAGCCAGCCCGGCTGCCACCAGCACTGCCAGACACCCCTGAGCAGAGCTGGGGGGCTCAGGGATGGGAACCACGGGCTCACAACCGCTTCTCCTGGAGGGGAGGAGGATGTGAGAGCCCTGAGACCAGCTGGAAGTCGTGCCGAGGGGAGCATCCCTGGCTGCATCCCTGAATCCTTGCTGGAGACGCTACAGAACCAGGGGGAGCTGTAGCTTTTGCTTTACAGCCACGCCACCCTTTGAGCAGCGCGATCATCGCCGGGGAGAGCCCGGGCTGCTGCAGGGAGAGCCCAAACTGCTGCAGGGAGAGCCCAAACTGCTGCAGGGAGAGCCCGGGCTGCTGCGGGGAGAGCTCGGGATGCTGCAGGGAGAGCCCGGGCTGCTGCAGGGAGCTCTGCTGGCCCCGCAGCACGGGCAGGGGGCTGAGAGCGCTCTCATTCCATCGCTGCTCTGCTGGCAAAGCCAAGGGAGCGCCGCACTCACTCTGGCACAGCCTCGGCGCCCGGGACCACGTCAGGTTCTGAAGACAAGTGATGGTTGGGGACACTCCGGGGACCGGGGAGTACCCGAGCCGGCAGGTGTAGGTCAGCGTGGTCCCCACCCGGAACTCGCTGCGGTGCGGGAGGTCGGCGAAGTCCACAGGGGGAGGGTGGCGACACTGCCCTGGGGACAGAGCAGGGGACAGCGGAGACCCTCAGCGCTGCCCTGGGGACAGAGCAGGGCACACAGAGCAGGGGACAAAGAGCAGGGACAGCACAGACCCTCAGCGCTGCCCCGGGGACAGAGCAGGGGACACAGAGCAGGGAACAGCAGGGACCCTCAGCACTGGCCTGGGGACAGCAGAGACCCTCAGCACTGGCCCCGGTGACAAAGCCGGGGACACAGAGCAGGGACCCTCAGCACTGGCCCCGGGGACAGAGCAGGGGACACAGAGCAGGGGACGCAGAGCAGGGCACACAGAGCAGGGACAGCACAGACCCTCAGCACTGGCCTGGGGACAGAGCAGGGGACACAGAGCAGGGACAGCACAGACCCTCAGAACTGGGAGCTTTTCTTGGGTGGAAAACCCCAAGAGTAAGTGAGGGACAGCAGCGCCCCTGAGCGTGGCCGTGGGGTGAAAGGAAAGGGAAAAACAGCGGGAAAAAATTCACCGGAGGATGTGAACTGAGAGAGAATCTTTATTCACTTTGGCACCTCGTGGGTGTCCCCTGCAGGAAGGGACAGCCCTGCCACCCTCCCCAGGGCGATCCTAGGGGGAGCCCTGCCGGCCAGCAGCTCTCCTGAGGTGATGCCCGCCCTCCAACCCCCCTCCAAGTGTTTTTGGGGGAAAGGGAGCGGCCGATGGCACCCGGCAGAGGCCAGGAGGGGGGTCTGAGCTCACCTGGGACGCAGGAGGGCACCCGTGGGTACCACCTGCCGTTGGACAGACACCTCACCGTGCTGCTGCCGCCCAGGGGCACGAAGCCGGGGTCACACTCCAGCGTGGCCGTGCTGCCAGGGGTGAAGTTCTCTGCAGAGCTCAGCTGCCCGTTTGCGATGGCAGGGACGGGACACTGAGCCCCTGCGGATCGCCAGAGAAAAGGGGATTTTCAGGGGGGTTTTTGCATAACGCCACCACAGCGAGAGGGCGTCGGGGCATGTGTGAGTGAGGGGAGACAAAGCTGGTTGATAAATGCAGGGACTGAGGCAGAAGGTTTGGGGGTTCATGAACATCTTGAGCAGCCCCAAACCTGCAGGGTTTCCTTCCCACGCAATCAAACACTTCTTGTGCCCTTCCCTTGGAGCACTTGCTCAGGCAGGGCACAAGAGGCTCAGCTCAGGTGGGTGCAGCCCCCTCCAGCCTGACCAGAACAAGAGGCTCCACAACAACTGCATGACCTCTGTCACACCTGCACACCCCTGATCTCCCAGAAACAAACTCCTCTTTCCATGTCTCCCGTGAGAAATATCTGGGGGATCATCACAAATAACGGGGCAAACAAAACTCCAGCAGCTCTGACTGGGATTTCTTCATGCCTGGCAGTGCTGGCAGGTCACCAAGACAGAGTTAAAAACATGTCAGAGCACCCTGGTCCACATCCAGGTGCTGCAGCTTCCCACACCTGCACCCTGCCAGGGCAGTGCCACTGATGCTGCCTTTGGTTCCATCCCCATGGAAAATATCTTGGAAAAGATCTTGTTTGTGTCTCCTCCAGGCCCCAGGTTAATTATTGGCACCTCGTTAGGAATGTTTGGCTTTGGGAAATGAGCTGAGAAGCATCAGGAGGTAAAAGCAATAAATATTAAGAATAAGATCGGTGTGCACAGGCAGTGCTGGTGCAGGGAGAGGCTGGGATGGGCTGTGCACCCTGGAGAAGTTTCTGGAAAGGTTTGGGTTTAACTGAACCCCCAACTTCCAGACAGAAACTGCTGCTTATTCCCTTTCCCAGAGATTCAATACTCAGCAGATTTGCACTTCTCCAGTGCTGAGCTCAGCCTGGGGGAGGCCTGGCCTGCCTGGGGCAGGTCTGGGGGCTGCCCCGGGGCTGAGGCATCACCGAATCCATCAGAGAATCACAGAAGGGGCATTAAAACTGGACAGAGAGGGACATTAAACCCCACCCAGTGCCACCCCTGTCATGGCAGGGACACCTTCCACTATCCCAGGGTGCTCCAAGCCCTGTCCAGCCTGGCCTTGGGCACTGCCAGGGATGCAGGGGCAGCCAGAGCTGCTCTGGGCACCCTGTGCCAGAGCCTGCCCACCCTCCCAGAGAAGAATCCCTTCCTAACACCCAACCTAAACCTGCCCTTATTCACCTTAAACCCGTTCCCCTTTCCCTGTCACTCCATTCCTGGTGAAAAGCCCCTCTCCAGCCTCCCTGGAGCCCCTTCAAGCACTGCAGGGCTCCTTCAGCTCCTCCCAAAGCCCCGGTGAAAGGAAAGCAGAGCCCCAGTGGCCGAGACCCCGAGGAGGGAGGGGAGCAGAGACCCTCAGGAAGGAGGGGAGGACACTCACCCTGAGTCCCTGCAGGCTGCAGCAGCAGAACCAGCAGTGCCAGGAGCTGCCCTGGCCCCAGGAGCCCGGGCATGGTGCGGGGTGGGAGCTGCCCTGGGCAGGAGAGCTCCTTTTCCCCTGAGAACCCACCAGGGAAGGGGAAGCAGCAGTGGGAAGTTGGGGACAGACACGCCACTGACACCACCCCCAGCCCAGAGCTCCCCAGCAGGGCACTGAGGGGATGTGGAGGGGTTTTCCAGCTGGAAACCCCTCTGCAGCAGCCTGGCCTCGTGTCCTGAAGAGCATTTCCACCCAGGGCAGGTGGGGTGGGGGTGGAAACCCCACCTGTGCTGTGGGAACACCCCCCACACCCCTGCACTCATTTATTTATTTACATAAACTAGAAATAAACCTGTTTATTACACGTTATATATTACATGCACTTCACAGATATGATATAAATGCTTCCCTTCACTAGAGACAGGACAGATTATTAAAGCCCAGGCAGAGCTGTCATTGCCATTGCAGGTTTATTGTGACCTCTGGTCCCATCACAAGACATGGGCCTGCACAGAGCTTCCCCTTCACTGGAGGCTGCAGAAAAAAAGCAATTTAAACCCCAGCCATTTCTTTCTGCAGGCTGTTATTTGTGCTTGGGGCACACACAGAGATGTGGCACTGCCATCCAACCTGCTTGGGAAGGAGAGCTGGCATTTCTGCTTGGATGAGACAGAGGTTTTGTGGGTTTCTTGATCAATGAGGCAGTGAAGGGGTTGTTCCCATTAATGAGAGCAGTGTGGCTGGACTGGGCAGCACTGGGATGGACTGGAGAGGGGCAGCAGCTGGAGGGGAGTGGCTCTCACCACCTCCCTGCCTGTCTGCACCACCAAAATTCACTTTCCATCAGCTCCTTCCCAACTGTGCTCTGCCAAACATCTAAACATGAAGCTCTAAAAGGCATAAAGTGATCTACAAACTGAACCTGGTGAGCCCTAAAAATTGACTCACAAGTCACTTTGGCTCCTTATGTGACCAAATCTGTGGATAATTGTTAAATGATGTCCTGGCTACTTCAGCATCATCAGCACAAATTACAAAGCCATTAAAAAAATCCTCAGTCAGCATCAAGATCCAACACACAGAGGGTGGTTCTCACAGTCCCAGTGCCACCAGTCAGCTGTAGGTGGTGGTTTTCAGCTCCTTTACAAGTTTCTGGATCTCCAGGTAGAGCTTCTGCACTTCCAGCAGGGTTTTTAGTTCTGCCAGAGGAATTCCACACTGGAAAGCTGCTTTGCTTCGAAGAATCCTCTCACACACTTCAGGTTTCTTCTTTAAAAGGACCAAAACAAAGGCAGGGTGAGATCCCAGCGTGGGGTGGCAAAGCAACCACCCTGATAAAGCTGGAGCAAAGCTATTCCAGG
The DNA here is from genome assembly GCA_013398995.1 of Alaudala cheleensis. NCBI lineage: Eukaryota > Metazoa > Chordata > Aves > Passeriformes > Alaudidae > Alaudala > Alaudala cheleensis. Next base: position 254,870 of record VWYE01012764.1, on the reverse strand, counting down.
CTATAAACGGGGCAAGAAACAGGAAAATGGGGCAGGAAACTGGAAAAATGGGGCAGGAAACACGAAGATTGGGCAAGAAAGAGGGAAATGGGGTAGAAAACAGGAAAATGGGGCAAGAAACAAGAAAAATGGGGCAGGAAACAGGAAAAATGGGGCAAGAAAGAGGAAAAAATGGCAAGAAACAGGAAAAATGGGGCAAGAAACAAGAAAAATGGGGCAGAAAACAGGAAAAATGGGGAAAAAACCAGGAAAAATGTAGCAAGAAACAGGAAAAAATGGGGCAAGAAAGAGGGAAATGGGGCAGGAAACAGGAAAAATGGGGCAAGAAACAGGGAAATTGGGCAAGAAACAGAAAAAACGGGGCAGCTGGTGGTACTTACACACGTGGGTGCTGGTGTCCAGGTGCCATCAGCTGAGCAGGTGGTTTTGGAAGGTGTCCCTGAGTGCCCATCACGTTTGCAGTAGAAGAACGTGGTTTCATTCACCTCATACCAGAGCTTGTTGAAGTGAAGCACAACATCCTCCTGCAGCGGGGGCTTGGTGCACTGAACTGGAGGGGGAACACACACAAAAAAATCAAACAGAGGGAGGAGATGGAGGAAAAAAATCCCTTACAAAGGGCAGGGCTGGCTCACTCACCTGGCTGGCAGGTGGGCAGGGGCGGGTGCCAGGTGCCATCAGCCAGGCACTGGCTCTGGGCAGCACCACGCAGCCTGAAGCCTTCCTCACAGGAGAAGTGCAGCTGCAGCCCGTAGGGAAAGGTGAACGCCCGCGGGCTCATCCTCCCCCTCGGCACCACGGGCCTGGGGCACCGAACGGCTGTGGGACACAGCAGGGCTGGCCACGGGCTCTGGGCACGGCAGCGCCCGGCCACGGCTGCTCCTGCCGAGCCCCTGCTGGCCCCCGGGGAGGAGAAACAGAGCCTGGCACTGCCAGAGGGATCATTCCCCGCTGCTCGATTTGCCCCATTGTTCTGGGTGCTGACACTGCCCCCGGGGCATGGCTCAGCCTGATCCCACACCCTGATCCCACACCCTGATCCCATTCCCTTATCCCAGACCCTGATCCCATACCCTGATCCCACACCCTGATCCCATTGCCTGATCCCACACTGATCCCATACCCTGATCCCATACACTGATCCCATTCCCTGATCCCACACCTGATCCCAAACCCTGATCCCATATCCTGATCCCATTCCCTGATCCCACACTGATCCCATTCCCTTATCCCATACCCTGACCCCACACTCTGATCCAACACCTAGATCCCATACCCTGATCCCACACTCAGATCCCAAACCCTGATCCCATACCCTGATCCCACACCCTGATCCCATTCCCTGACCCCACACCCTGATCTCACCCTGATCCCACACCCTGACCCCACCCCCTAACCCCACACTCACCCCTGCNCACCCTGATCCCACCCCCTGACCCCACACTCACCCCTGCACTCCGGGGCAGGGCCGCTCCAGGTCAGGTTCTCCCCATCCTCGGAGGTGCAGTAGATGGACTCGTCCCCGATCAGGGACAGCCCCTCTGCACATTTGTAGGTCACCTTGGTGCCATAAGGGAACTCTCTGCCACCTCTGCCCGAGTGCTGCCCAAAGGGGATTTGTGGAGGGGGCCCACAGGCTGTGGAATGAAGGGAATTGGTGAAGTGAGACACGTGCAGTTGTCATCTTCATTCTGGTGAGATCCAAAAGCATTTCTGTGAAACCAGCACAAAGTTCACTTCGTGGTCGGTGTGAGGCCAATTCACAAGGAGCTGCTGCCTGGATCATGGTCTCTTACAGCAGCTCAGGGCTCCAGAAATATCAGGAAATACCAGGATATTTCCCCTGGTGGCCTCCCCACTCCTGGAAGTGGATGTGGCACTGGGGGCCATGGTGGGGACTCAGTCCCAGCCTGCACCTGCTGGTGCTGGAGCTATTTTCCAACCTCAGTGATTCTAATTGCAGCTCTGGGGAGGGGACACCTGGCTCAGCTCGTGTCCCCAGGAGCAGGTGCTGCAGGCAGATTCCCCACTGGTGGCAGGAGATGTCCCCTGGGTGTCACACGTACCTTTGTCACAGAAGGGCAGAGAGGGCTCCCAGCTCAGATCAGCCCCACAAGTGATGGACTCGGAGCCCCTGAGGCCAAAGCCCTCCTCACACACCAGCCTCACCCGGGCTCCCACTGTGTAGTCACTCCTGCTTTCATCAGCCTCCTTTGCATGAGGGATGTCTGGCTTTGGGCAGCGTGGTTCTAGAAACAATGGAGAATAAAGGATGGTGTGCACTTCCCAAAAGAGCTCCAGCCATGCTTTCTATGGACAAGAGCTACCAACAAATCCAAACCCTGGGCAGAAAAGTGGCCATCCCCCATGTGCAGGTCTCAGGCTGCCCCTAAAGGGTCAGATCAGGGAATTGCTAATGCTCTAATGCTGCCTGCCCTGGGAGGTGGAGCAGGTTTTTCCCTCCTGGCAAGGTTTCCCTGAGCTTTTGTGGATGTTGCTGGTGTTCACACTCATTTTCTCCTGACAGGGGAAATGCCTTGGGAACATCCTCTGCTGCTCAGCTTCGTGTGAGCAAAGCAGCCCCAAACACAAACCACATCCCCTTGCAGCTGGGTAAATGTCTCCTCAGGAACCTCCCAAGCCTCCAGAAGCTTCCACCACGCCAGCCTTGCACAGACACCAGCTCAGCCCTGCCAAAACCCTGCCCTCTCTCCACGGGGCCCATCCACATCTTTCACTGCCTGCCTATTCCACGTTAACACAGGAGGAGTAGATCTGGTGCCACCTGGAGAGGGGGAAAATTCTCTTGAGCTTCTGTCCTGATGATCCCTGCCCTGTGTCCCACCTGGGATGCACTCTGGCACTGCTGGCTGCCATCCACCATCGCTGCCACAGCGCAGGGTGATGCTGCTGGCGCGGCTTTTGAAAGCAAATCCTTCCGTGCAGGCCACCTCCAGCCTGTCTCCGTACTCATAACCCTCCTTCGCTTGCCATGGCTGCAAGATCTTTCCATTTGGGATGTGTGGATCTGGGCAAGGAACTCCTGGGAAATGGCAAATGTTAGAAAGGGGAAACCATGGCGAAGCCAAGAGGGTGACAGGGAATTTGTTGTGAAGGCGAGGATGGGTGTCTTGGAGGGCACAGACATATCATGGCATTAAATCTGCCCCAAAATCATCCCTGGGCTTTCCTGGGGGGTGGAATGCACCCTCAAGACCACCAGGGATGTTTTCCAGAGGTTCAAGGGGCCAGAAAGCAGAGCTGGTAAATCAAAACAACACAAACTCTGCAGCTGGAGAATAAATCAAAGGAATTCCAGAGTCAGCAAAACCCAAGCTGGACCCTGGGGCATCCCCCTGTCCTCCAGGCAGTCCCCACCCCACTGCAGCTCATCCTGGCAGCCACAAATGAGCCCCGGGCACTCACTTTCACAGGGAGGTGGGGTTTCACTCCACACAAAGCCCGGCAGGCAGCTGATGTTCCAGGCGGCCTCCCCCATGCTGAACTGGTGGCCCTGCTGGCACTCGTAGGTGACCACGGTGTCCACGGGGAACAGATTCCCAGCCAGCCTGGCTTTCACTGCATTCCTCACATCCGGGGGGTCATCGCAGCTGCCTGGGGGTGACACAGCAGTTCAGGGGCAGTGGTGCATCACAGGGTCTGGGATGGAGGGGATTTGGGTCAAAAACCATGGGCTCACTTTGTCCATTCTGAGAGGCATTGAATCATCCAGGTTCAGGGAGGGTAAAGAGGGAATGCAAAGGAGACAAATGAAGGCATACTTTTTTTTTTTTCCCTGGAGAGAGGCTTTTCACAAGGGCATGGGGTGACAGGACAAGGGGAAATTGCCCAGAAAATTCTGCCTTTAAGACAAAGCAGGTTGTGTTTCGATCTGATATTGGGAAGAAATTCTTCCCTGTGAGGGTGATGCCCAGAGAAGCTGTGGCTGGAAGTGTCCAGAGAAAGCTNAGGACAAGGGGGAAGGGCTTTAAGACAAAGGAAGTTGGGTTTCGATCTGATTTTGGGAAGAAATTCTTCCCTGTGAGGGTGATGCCCAGAGAAGCTGTGGCTGGAAGTGTCCAGAGAAAGCTTGGACAGGACCTGGGACAGTGAAAGCTGTCCCTTACCCATGGCAGGAGCAGGGTGGGACGGGCTTTAAGGTCTCTCCCAACCCAAACCACCCCAGCCCTCCGTGATTTCAGAACACACAGCAACTCTGACTGTTACCACAACCCATCACCTCCAACCCCGTGGATACTCCCTGAGCAGGATGGGGGGGTCCCAGGGGCTGCTGTCCCTGCACTCACTGCGCCTGCAGAGGGGCAGGGGGGGCTCCCAGAGGTCGCTGTCCCTGCAGGTGGAGGCGCCGCTGCCGCTGAGGCTGTAGCGGAAGTCACAGTCGAACACCACCGTGTCCCCAAAGGTGTAGTGGGACCTGTACCCGCTCAGCAGCTTCCCATTCTCCACTCGGGGCTGCTCACAGCTCACCACTGTGCAGGGGGAAAGCACACACAGGGCACTCAGCACTTAGGGAGGTGAGGGGTTTGGAAAAAATCCCCATGGCTTGTTTTGTCACCAAAGGTGCTGGAAAGGGCCAGGACGGGCAGCAGGGTGATGTGGTGGGGTTGTACATCTTACATGTTACAGCAAGGGTGTCACCCTGAATTTTTAAGCCTTCTGCTAAGTTGTAGCTTAGAGACAGTTTTCCCATGGTTTTTCATGTAAATAACAGGTGTTGTTATCTAACTAGATTAGATGTTTACATTCTTCTTAGTGGGATAAATTTCCTTGACAAGCATGTGGATTAGCCAGTGTGTGTGTAGAGGTGGGAACTTTCTCACCCAATTAGAACCTTTTCCTCCTCTTGTATAAAATATCCCTGATTTTGAATAAACTCCTCTTTCTTTTCTTTCCCCTCGTGATTGCTGTGTCGTGCTGTTCTTTCATGTGTGACACAAGGGTTTTTAAGGCAAAGCATAAAGAGAACACAGGGGAGCAGGTCTGGGAATTCTTTCTATTTTACAGCAGGTGAGAAGGATCAACTTTAGTGAGGACACTAAAATCCCATTCCCACCTCCCTGCTGACACCAAGGGGAGACCCTGATTCCTGTCACAGCTGCCAAACACGGGCTCCCATCGGCAGGAGGTGATCCCATCCCAGCAGGGTGAAGCAGAGAGGAGGTTCCAAGGGAGCAAAGAGCAGAGCAGGGGCTGGGATGTGGGAGCAGCTCACCTTTACATTCCGGGGCTGGGCTGCTCCACACCCCGTTCAGGTTATCCTTGGTTGTGCAGAAAATGGAGGCCTCTCCCACCACGGAGAAAGGTGTCTGCCCCCTCCTGGGGCTGTGGCACCGGTAGGTGACAGAATCCCCGTACTGGAAATGCTCCTTGTCCATCCCACTGTGCTGCCCATTCTCTATTTCGGGAGGGGGTGCGCAGGGAATCGCTGTGGAAGGAGGGGGAAATCATCATAGGAAGGAAGAAGAAGGAAAAAATAATGAAATTAATTTTAAACCAAAGTTCTGGCCAGAAAAAGGTGAAAATAGGAGGTGACAAAAGGGTCAGAAATCAAAGGCAGGTCTTGAGGAGCTTGTTTGGGGTTTGGGTTTGGGCTATCCCAGGCTCAAATGCAGCTGCATCACTCCCAGAGAGTGAATGAACATTTCTGCAGGAAGGGAAACAGATTAAAAATGTCTTTCCAGGCTCCACCACGCACTGAAATGTCAAAATCCTCAGCAGAGTATCTTCTTTATCCGGCCCCAGCCACATCCCAGATAATTAAAGAACAGATAATTAAGGAATTCTGCTTACCCTGACAGGTGGGAATATCTCTGTTCCATTTAAGAACACCATTTCTAACCACACATTCAATCTCAGAGTGTCCAATCAGTCTGTACCTGTGTGAGGGACAGGGAATTACTCCACAAACTCAGTCCTGATGTGTCACCCCCATCACCACCAGGGAGCTTTGGGCTCCTTTGTCAGAATTCCAGCACATCAGGAATTGCTCACGGGTGTCATTTTCTCAAGGACACACTGGCTTTTGCCAAAAGCATTTTTTAAATTAAAAAAATGACACCTTTCTAAGGAAAAGTGTATATTTTATCAACTGCTTCCAGCTCTGAGCTCAGAGTTCACATCTTTCCTTGAAAAAGACACTGAAACATTGGGAATGGTTTGGAAAGAGCCAGGAGGGTGAGCCTGAGTTTGGGAAGAGCTGACTCAAAGCAAGGGATTAAAACACTCACAGTCAATCTTAAAAGGAAATCTTAAAAGTTATTTCAGTCAGGGTCTGACTGAAATACGTGGGGGAGGCTCTGACAGCAAAGGGAGGGAAAAGCTTTGGAAATCTGGCTGGGGAGGAAGAAGCCCTGAGGCCCAGGAGCTCGTGGCTTACCCGGTGTTGCAGGTGAAGTTCACAGAGGAGCCAAAGGTGAGGGCTGCAGGCAGGACCACTCTGCCATGGGCTGGGTCCCCGGGGTAGCTGCACGACTTGGCTGGGGACAACAGGGCTCCAGTCAGCCCCCAGCTCAGCTGCTGGGCAGGAGAGCCAAAGAGTCCCCCCAGTTCTGAGCCAGGGGGTGGATCAGAGAGCTCCAGATGTCCCCTGGGTTACTCCATGATTGACGATGCTGCCTCGGGAGCTGCTGCCTCTGGGGTTTGCAGTGACCTGGGGCAGGGTCCCTCCCCAGCTAAAGGATTCTCCCTCTGCAGCTCAAACGCTTTTCTAGACACAAGAGTTCCAAATGCTCGAGCAGAATTAACTCCCCCCAGTTCTGAGCCAGGGCATGGGGGGCTCCCAGAGGAGCACAGCCAGCACCAGAGCTGATCCCAGCTCCTGCCATCACCCAGAGGAACAAATCCCGTGCTTTCCTTCATGGCCACCACCCCCAGGGCTCACTTGGGATCCTGCTCCAACAGAAGGAGCTGGGCAGCACCAGCAAACCAAAACAAAAGCCATGGAACCACAGAATGGGTTGGGTTGGGAGGGTCCCTGAAGATCATCCTGTCCCACCCCCAGGGCAGGGACACCCACTCACGTATGCAGATGTCCCTGGGTCCCTGCCACGCCCCGTTCAATCCACATGTGAGGATGTTTGAAGTGTAAGGCTTCCTCCCAAAGCCTGGCCGACAGATGAACTCCATCTTGTAGCCATAGGGGAAGTGCTCAGAGCCCTCCAGCAGCTCCCTGGGCTCTGCTGATGGCAGGCGGGGTGGAGCAGCACAGCGACCTGCGGACACAGAGCCGCCAAAAACTCAGCTGGGAATAAAAACCAGGGCGGTTCCAGGCCTGATTCACCCTGCAGCTCCAGGGGAGGAGCCCTCTGTGCCCCAAAGGCTCCTCAAAGGCAGGAGCAAAGGGAAGTGCAGCCTGTGGCTGGCAGGGATCTGGAGGAGCTTCACCCCTCCGGGCTCGCTCCTCACCCAGCAGATCCAAAGGCTGGATATAAAACCCAGGTGAAGCATTACTTCTCCACATTTAGTATCAATTACTGCACTTTTTTAGCTAAAATAGTTTTGTGTCTGGGGAAAAAAAGGCAAAGGGAGATGGATTCTGATCACAGAGGTTTATGGAGCCCTTGAAAGGCAAAAGCAATGAGGAAAGCAGAAGGATCCAGGTGTTGTAAAACCCAGGAGAAGGTTTTCCTTCAGGGGAGCTGAGTTTATCCTGCTGGACTCGTTCACTTACTGTGGACAGTCACGATGAGAGCAGCAGTGAGGAGCAGGACAGCAGCACAACTCCTCAGCTTCCCCAGCTCCAAGGCTGACATGTTCATTCCTGCCTGCAGATCCAGATGTCACCACATCCCCTTCCTGGGCCAGTATCTGAAGAGAGCAGAGGGGTATTTAGGGGGATTTATACTCAGCTGTCTGCCCTGGTCTGATTTCTCCATCCCTGAGCAGTTCCTACAGTCACAGGAGAGGAGGAGCAGGAGCTGAATTTCTGTTCTGGAAACTTATGGGTAAAACACTTTATTTGTTGTGATAAATATCTTGGAAGTTCATTCCTAGTCAGATGAAATCCTGCTGGATTTCAGTCCCCTAACAATGAATTACCCTCAGGGAGAGAGAGAAGTATCTAAGCAAAAACTTTCATCAGTTCTGTGCAAATATTACCCAAGTCAAGCTGGTAAAGCTCCCAAGTCAGTCAAACCAAACTGCTTCACAAAATGGAATTCAAGTGCAATTTGCACTCACCTGGCAGCCCTGGGGATCTGTAAGAGCCCTCTCTGTGTTATCCATGAGCCTGAACCCTCCCAAAGTTCTATAACCTCCCAGTGCCTGCTTTCCTCCTGGAAATGAGGGTCCCCCCTCTCTGCTCCCTGCCCCAAACCCTGCACTTCCCACACCTGTTTCACTCCTCTGCCTTTCTTTCCATCCTTGCCCCACCTCCTGCTTTAACCTGCTTTAATTCCCTGACCTCTGTCCCTGCTGGAGCCACACAGAAGCTCCAGCCCAGTTCCCAGGAGCAGCACTTAGAGCTGCCTGGCTGGGATTTGTCTTACCTGGAGGTGTGGAGGCAGGAGATGGAGAGCCCCGGTGTGTTCAGCACTCCCAGGATGAAACAGGCACTGCTCTCCTCCAGCCCCAGGCAAAGGAGGAGATTTAAATCACTCACATGCTTAGATCTTGGAAATCATGTGAGGGAAGCTTCAATTCTGCAGAAACCAGAGCCCATAAATCATTAACATATCCCAAGCAATAAGGAAGGAGTTTATTTTAGAGCAGAACACTACAAAACTGAATGCAACCCAAGCAGATGTTGAAATTGTTTGGTTTTCATGCGTGGAGGTGCCAAGTCTTTGAAACAATCCCTGCTGAGCTGTGGGGTGCCCTCAGGAGAGCTTCTTCAGGGCATGGGCACCCCCAGTTCACCCCCTCTGACCTCAGAAAGCCATGGACAGCATCCCAAAAAGGGGGGTTTCTTCAGCCAGCCCCACCCAAGGCTGTGAAAGCAGCAGCAGCTGCAGCTCAGCAGCACCAGAGCTCGGCAGGAGCATCGCTGGGAGCTGAGCACACAGAGAATTCCAGAATGGTCTGGTTGGAAAGGACCTCAGAGCTCAGTTCCATGGAAACCCTGAGATTCTGAACTCAGTAAAAATGCCCTTAAAGCTGAGGACAGAAAGGGAACAGCAGTAGGGTGTAAAAATCCCCATTTTTAACTCCAATTCCCCAACCAGAGGGAAGCTGCCCACGCCTGCAGCCCCTCTTCCTGCAAACACATCCCACAGACCCCCTGAGCCCCCCCACCCCCTCAGAAAACCAGCACCCAGTGCAGAGCTAGAGCAAACAATGGAAAAGAACAGAGGAAATGATCTGTGCTTTTAAAAGTCTCTTTATTGTAAATAAACACTGGCAGAGATTTCTGCCCGAGCGCACAGAGCACACAACACACAGCACCAGCTGACAGACACTGCAGCACTTTAAACCTAAAAACAACAAACCACCTAGAAGGCAGCAGGGCAGGAAAGTTTACAAGCAGCTGGGTGAGATCCCTCTCAGCAAACACTCCAGAGCTGCAGCTGCAAACAGTGCCCAGGAGCAGGGGACAGCGGGGGGACAGCAGGGGGACAGCAGAGGTGGCACTGCTCACCCTCAGAGGGGCGCGGGGTGAGGCTTGGGGACACCCCCCAGAGCAGGAGGTTCTGGCCATGCTGGTGCTGCTGCCTCTCCTCCCTCAGCTGGGCCTTGGCAGCCAGGCCAGGCTCTTCCCTGTCACCCACTTGAGCTGCCGGGAAGGGGACACGGAGGTGACAGCTCTGGGGTCACAGCCAGTGTACACAGATCAGCCAGCCAGCCTGGCTTTAACTCTTCTCCCCCATTTTTCAGTTTTTTTTTCCCAATTTTTCAGGTGTTTTCCCCCCAGAGATGGAGCAGGTTTAGCCCAAGTGCTGCTTTTCCTCTGTGGTGACACACAGGGACAGGCAGGTCCCACTGCAGGTGACACCACCACCAGCACCTCTGCTGCTGAAAGAGAGGCACAGAAAGGCAGGGAGGGCACAGAAATCCCCCCAATCCTGGGGAAAAGCTCAGGGAGATGCCAAATCCACCTCCAAACCCACCTCCCCCTGCCCATCCCACCACACTGACCCCACTGACAGCACCCAGCTGCTGCTGAGCTGCTCCACCAAAAAAACATCCCAAAAAAAACCCCCGTTGTGCAACGTTTGTTTATTCCGGGGTGTTTGCACAGTGCCAAGGAAATCAGGAAATCAGGTGGTTTCCAGGAAATGCCTGGCACAGGGAGCATCACCCCAGCCCTGCAGGGCTCAGCAGGACCCTCAGGGCAATGATCTGCTCCCGAAGCTGCAGCTGCTCTGCCCCAGAAATGTTGGCTTTAAAACCTTCCCGAGGTTTAAAATGCAGGAGGAGAAAGGTTTAATTAAAGCACTGAGGCACAGAGGCTGCAGAGGAGGATGAAATTCCACCCCACAGCCCCACAAGGGACCCTCCAGCTACTGCTCCAAACTGCACAACACCTGATTTTCCAACGAGGATTACAAATAAAAAAAAGTCACCAACACATCGACAGCGACATTCACAGAGCCCAGCAGGTAAAAACAGAGATTTTTTTGACTCCTTACAATCATTTACTGCCCAGTGATAGGAACATCAGGAACTCTTCAGTGAGTTATCCCAGCATTTTTGTGCGTAAACATCCTACAGTACATTTCCCACTCCTTTTCCAGGGAGCAGGAGGGGTTTGGTCAGGGCAGGCAGCCTGACAAGGGATGGGTTTGTGCGTTCAGAGCATCCTGGAGTGTGAGGACTGCCATGGACAGCCTCTAAATCCTTCAACATTTCATATTTTTTTCTTTTTCTGTTGATTTCTAAGCGCAAAAAAACATTTAAAACCCAAGACCAGACCTGGGGAGGGAAACCCTGAGGAGAAAAGGTAATCAAAACGTAATTTCTCACCACAGAATTTCACCCTTGCTTTAGATCAACAGGTTTTTCTGTTCCTCAGAAATCCTGAGGGGTCCAGATTAGTGCCTTGGTCCTCTCTGTCCCAGTTTTATCAAATTACAGCTCTGGGAGTGTTTAAAACAACCAAGTTTGAGCTCAAAATGCCCAGGTTAAACCTCAAGCTCTGGGGGTTGCTGAGCTCCTCCACAGCCAGGGCAGAGTTTCCCTGCTGTGGGTATCTCCAACACTTATTTGGATTTAAACAAAATAAATTTAAAACAAAAGCAACTTCTGGGGCTCAGAATTGCTCAGGTAAATCCTGGGAACAGCAGGTGCAGAACAACCCAAATGTGGTTTCTTTCTTCACCCAACCTGAGGGTCCTGCCCTTGTTGCAAGAACAGCTGGAGTTTTGTGGGAGAGAACTGAAAATTTGGGGTTGGGATTTAAGGAAAGGGTTTAAGTTAAGACAGAGGCACACAGAGCTGCACCACCTGTGCTCTAAACTCTACAACAGCTTAAAACCATGAAAGGCAGCATTGGGAACATTCACAGCTTCTTCATAGGCAAGTTAAAAGCTTGTTGTGGGATTAAAATTTGGTGTATTATAAGGAAAACTGGTAAAAAAACCTTGTGCTTCCTGCAAACCCTGCCCAGGAGCTCTGCTGGTCCCAGCCATGCTCCCATTTTTGGGGTTCAATGGATAAAACATCCCTAAAATGCAGGAAAAATGAGTGAGAGGAGGAAATTTAGGTCGGGATGAGAAGCTCAAATAGCTAAAATAGGGCTTGAGGTGGGATTTCAAGCACTGGGAGCTTCCAGGGAGGGGCAGGAGTGTTTATGGCCATCTGTCCCTCACAGGAGGGATGGATGTGCTGACCTGGGTGTCACATCCAAGGAAAAGCCTTCCCAGGGCACAGAAACTGGCTCAGATTGGGGCATTCACACCAGCACTCATGGAGGGAAAGCCAAACCCAACCTGGAGCTTCCTGGATGGGGGAAAAACAGAAAAAAAACATTTAAAAAAAAACTGAGTTTGAACTCGGAAATAACTTGGAAATGGGAAACAAAAGCTCAGGGATTTGGCCTGGAAATGCCTCTTCCAAAGAAAAGCTGCCTCAGTGATTAAAACCACGATTATTTAGTCCTCCCACTGTGGTTAATTTTGGCACCTGGCCAGGAGGAAAAGACGTGGGACACTGTTTCAACACCCAGGGACGCGTTGGCTTACGAGCGTTAAAAGCAGCTTGGGAAAACCTCCAGAAGAAATCTCCTGCAGCCCCGTGGACAGACACTGCAGCTTTTGGAAAGGAAAGACACAGACAGGCTCTAAAAATCCCAGCTGAAGGCGAGCACTTGGCCAGGGTGGCTCCAGGGATGCTCCAGTCCCGGCTCCTCCCGGCTCTGGAATTCCCAGCTGGATCCGAGGTGGAAGCAGCAGCCCCTACACTGCTAAAGTGGCCATTCTCTGCAGGGAGAAGAGAAACAGGACAGGTCACAGCGAGGCAGGCAGGGGACGGGAAAGCTCAGCACACACAGAGAGGTGAATCCAGCTCCATGGAATTGCTGCCCATGGCAGGAGCCACCTGAGGATTTGCTTCATCCCTTCCATCCACGCACACAGGGAGCTGTTTCACTCCTCACATCACCCTTCAACCTCCTGCCAAGCCCACCCTGAAGGGTTTTCTCATCACAGCCTGAGCCCACAGAAGCTCAGAGTGGTGGAGAAGCTCAGGAGTAAGGAGGCAGGTTGGTTACTTTGGGTTGCTCACTTTTATTTACCTTCTCCGTGGGGAATCACACTTCCAGAAGCACCCAAGAACCACCACAGCGACCACCTCACACATGAACCACAATAAATACTTAGAGCTTTGCTAAAACTCCTTCCTCTGCCTCACTGAGGGCCCAACAGGAACACACTGAGAGAGTGAAAACCAGTGACACATCCACGATCCAGTGACTCCTGCAAAACCCCTGAGAGCAGCAACCTCACCAACCTCATCCTGGGCACAGGGGAGACACAGCTGGGACCCTGCTCAGCACCAGTGTGGAGCCATCCCACCTTCCTGACCCAGGGATGGAGCAAGCTGGGCTTCAAACCCAATTTGCAGCAGCCAGCACAAGCACAAGCACCAGCAAGCCCAGCTGGAGCCCCTGGATCAGCAGGCTCAGCCCCCACTGAGGTCCCCCATGACCTCAGGGTTCATCCAGCACGGGATCCCTTCTGCTCCACGGGTTTTGTCTTTGCCCAGGGTGGTTTCCATGCAACACAAATCAAGAGAAATCCGACTTACTAACCCCAAAGAGAGCACACCCAAGCTGCTTGCAGTGGTGCTCAGAGGCAAGCATTTCCCTCTGGAGGCTGCAAAGGAAACAGAGAAGCACAGCAGGGCTCGTAGTGCATCTTCAAAGGAGACTGCAATCAGGAAAAGCAGCAAAGCAAACGAGGGGAGGAGAGAAGCAGCCCCAAAATTTGGTGTCAGCCCAGGGCAGGTTTGTGTGGCAGCAGGAGGTGATGGGAGGCAGGGACATCACTTGGCTGCAGTGAAAAAACTGGGCCAAAGAGGGGATTTGTAACTTCTCCAATCAGGTTTTAGCCCAGAAGCAAAATCCTGCCCAGAATGAACCCCCCTGCCAAAAGGGGCACTGATGGAACCCTGATCCTGACAGGCTGCCACCAGAATTCCAGCTGGATAAGGGGGAGATTTTTATATTTTGAGGGGTTTTTTTGGTTGTTGTTTTCCCCCTTAATCCAATCCAGGCTGGCTGATTTCCAGGCAGGAACACAGAGCCAAGCTCAGGACGCTGGGAACGCTCTGGATTGCAGAGAGGGGCAATGGTGGGGAGGGGCAGCAGGGGGAAGGTACCACCTGGACAGTGACCTCCAGCCGTGGCTGCTCAGCCCCTTCTGCAGCTTCCAGGGATGGGAAAGGCCCTCGAGCTTCCAGGGATGGCAGAGGCCCCAGCAGGTGCAGGGGTTTGCTGCCCAGGCTGTGGTGCCGCGGGCGCTTTACGGTGTCGGCGCCGGCCCGCGGGGTGAAGCTGTTCCTCCTCATCCTCACAGGGCTCTGCCTGCTGGGCAGCTCGTGCTGCTGAGCCCACACACAGGGAGTCAGCAGGAATGAAAAGGGGGGAACCACAGTTGTAAAAGCCACGTCACACACCTCCAGCACCCCACCCCTGGGTCTCCCCGCGTCGGGCTGTGCCTTTTCCCCGGCTCTGCACCAGCTTGGGAAACAACTGAATCCATCCTGGAGACAACTGGGAAGTGATTTTTCAGCAGTTCTACTTCCCTTTGGGACTTTTGTTTTGCTTAGGTGGCTCTGTTTGGGGTTTGGTTTAGGGTTTTTCAAATATATTTTTTTTTCTCTCTGCACGATCAATTTAGGGGGAAAAAAAGAAAGAAGCAAATTCTGTTTCTTCTGCCCCAAAGCAGCTGTGGTACCCAAGCAAAGCAAAGAACAGAGACAGCCTCCAAGTGGGCAGCAATGATTTCCATGCAGGGATCATAGAGAAGCTGGAAAAGTGCTAAATCCCAGAGTGGTTTGGGTTGGAAGAACCTTGAAACATCACCCAATCCCGTTGCTGTGAGCAGGGACATGCTGGAAGCCACCAGGATCCACACAAACCCTGCCCAGTATCCCCAGTTTGGCATCTGACAGCTCCACAAACCCTCCAGCCACAGCTGCAGGTTCCCAGTTTCCCCAGTCCCCCAGCACAAAATAACCAAATCCCACCCCAAGAGCTCTTCATAAAATCAGATGTGTTCAGACTTCCTGTGAGCCAGCAGAGCTGAGCTGGTTTGTGCTCTCTAACTGGGGGAATTAATTAGAGGCAATCACTGAGGCTTTCCTTTTGGAAAACAGGGTTTGCAAAATCCAGGAGCTCAAAAATCAGCAACTCCCCCAAATTCAGGATGTGGTCACAAGGTGGATGTCAACAACCATTTCAATAATGGCAGAGAGGAGACTTCAGAAAGAGAAAACCCATCAAGACAAAGAGAAAAATCCACTTGAACCCTTTGGCCAAGCCTTCTGGAAATGACCAATAAGCACCAGCAACAAACACTGCACTGAAAACTGAGAACCAGAGCTGGAGTTCAAAATCTAAATTTTAAATGCCCTAAATTTGCCCATTCTGCTCCCTCATAAAGCTCTGAAAAACATCCAAACATCCCCCACCAGGCCTGGGAAGCACCAATGCACCCTGCAGTTAATTCTGAGGAGAATCCTTCTGCCACCAGGCAGCTCTGCAAAGGGTTTAGGAGGGTTTGTGACTTCTTTTGGAGCCAGAGGGGTGCAGCAGAACTTACTGAGTTCAGGGAGGGTTTGTCCCGGTGGGTGTTCACTGCCTCCACATTCAGGGTGATTGTCTCCACTTTGCAGCCTTCAGCCAAGAGGAAGAGAAGTTTATAGGAGTAATTTATTAAAAAAAACAAGCAAAAAACCCAAAAAAACAAACAAACAAAAAAAAAAACAACAAAAAAAAACAAACAAACAAAAAAAAAAAAAACAGGGAAAGTGAACAGGAATAAATGTCTCATTTATAAAAACCAGCACAGTTCAGCCCATGAACAGAGTCTCACCCTTCCCTTGGTGGTTCCTGTGTGAGCCCTGTGTTATCTGGGCTCCACAGAAAAGCCAATTTTAACTGACTGCAGCCCCAGCCTTCCTCACCCACAGGGAAAATCCAATTGTTTAAAAGAGAGGCCAAGGGGGGAAGACCCTGCACCTCCACATCTGCTCCCCCAACTCTCCAGAACCCTTTTCCAGGTTCACTTTTTGTATTCTAACCAGGAAATATCCTGTTCATGTACCACCAGAAGCTTCTAGAGCATGGCCAGGTGCTGCCACACATGGACACAAACCTGGCCATGACATCCCCACACACAAACCAGGCCAGGGATTCAAATAAAAAATGAAAATAAAGAAATTATTTACCATAGGCAACGGGTGTGAGCTTGAGAATGGTGTGGAGGGGGCAGCGCAGGTAGGGCAGCTCATCTAGGACACAGAAAGGTGTTATGGGGTCACCTGGGCAGCCACAGCCCCACAGCAGCAGGGATTGTCCCTGCCCATCACAAACCCCTCTGAAGGGTCCCTTCAGCCCAAACCATCCCAGGATTGATTGGAAATGGTCCATTTTGGGAGTGAGAGGCTGTGGAGGGCACCCAGCCCCTCCCTCAGGGCAGCAGGGAGACACAGAAAATCCAAACTGGAGGAGCTGGGAGTGAGAGTGGAGCCCAGAGGGGCTGGGCCAGCTGGCTCAGGGCTCCCCAGCACTTGGCAGGGCTGGCTCCAGGCTTGGATTCAAACCTTTGGAAGGGCTTTTCCAACCCAAACAATTCCATCATTCCACGTCCAGTGCTCAGGGGAAACCTCCCCAGTGGCACACAGCTGCCATGGGCCCACAGGAGGCTGATTCACAGCTGTATTTAAAAGTTTATGAAGCTTCTTAGAAGTTTGTTGAGTTCATTCAAAGTTTTATGAAGCTCTAGTGCCACTCACTGGAGCTTGCAGCAGACTGGAACCTGCCAGGGGTGTGTGCTGTGCAAGGAATCAGCATTTCCCTGGGATGGAGCCCCTCCTGCCAACCCTTCCTGAGGCCACTGAGGTTCCTTAATTCATCAGAAAACTTTTTCTTTGCATTAAAAATCATTCTGCAAGTGCTGCTGCTGCTGCCAACAGCTCCAGGAACATCTGGAAAACAGCAGCACATCCCTGGGGAGTTCCATGCACTGCAAGGGTTAAACCACTGCTGAAACCTTTCCTCCTTTTTTTAAACAGCTCTTCCATCATTAAATTAAAAAAAAAAAAAAGAAACAAAAAACCATCCAGTCATTACAAACCACCTTCCCCAAAAACCCTGGGCAGGGGGAAGCAGGGAGAGGAGGCACCATCCCCTTATTTTTGTACCTGCACTCTTGTCAAGAAAATAAGCCAGGAGGCACCTCATAACTGCCTGGTGGGAGATGACCAGGACGTTGCCTTGCCTTTCCAGCTCCATAATTACAGGCTCCAGGCGCTGCACCAAGTCCTGGTAGGACTGGAAAACCAAACAGGAACTTGGTCAAGGGGTTGTGTAAACACAGGGTGAAAGCAGAGGTGGCAATTAGCAGAGTCACATCCAGGGAAATATCAGTCAGAGCAGAAGAAAGGAGGAGGTTTATGGGTGATGGGGTATAAATAGTAAATAAAATATCCTCCCCCACACAAAAAAAGGCAACAGCAGAAAGTGAAATTCAGGGTCAGCACCCTCAGACTGTGGGAGGGTTCAGATTACTGGTAACTCAATGAGTGCAGTCAGGAAAAAACCCAAATAAAATAGCAAATGATTCACTGAAACAGGTTGTGAAGTCAACCCAGAGATGACTGCGGGTCACACCCAGGATAATTTGGTTTCCCAGATGTTCCTCAGTGACAATCCAGGCCCAGGATGCAGAACCCCCTCAGGGTCTGAGGGCAGCATCCAGCAATGGCCAAATGAATGGACTGAAAAGCACCATCTGCACACCCCAGTGAGGGAAATGGAGAAACATTTCCCCCAAAAGAGGGTTGGGGGTTCTCATGTGTTGAATTTGCATGCAAATATAGGCAGGATAACTGAAAGTGGAGCCAGTTTTCACTGCCATCCCACACAGAGGTGTTTGTCTCCCTGCTCTGTGTGCTGTTGTTCCTTTGGGGTGCTCACCTCCCCTCCAGGGTAACGATACAGGTACTTCTCCTGATCCCTCATGGCAAACTCATCTGGGTACTTGGCTTCAATTTCTGCATAGGTCATTTCTTCACAGACCCCCTGAGGGAAGGAAAAACTGCTCACCACAAACCCCATTTCATCAGAGGGCCAACGACACGAGAGGGAGGGAAGGAAAAGCAGGGGCTGAGATCAGGGATCCCTTTATGGCATGGAAAGTTGAGGTGTTTGCATCTGACCCAGCCCTGCCCCCAGTGTGGCTTCCAGGGCTGTTTTGAAGAGGCTGGGCTTTGGTTTTTATCTCAAAGCCAAAAAGGATGAGATGCTTGGTGTTTGCCAGGGATGACAAACGAGCCCTCGCTTCCCCAGCAACCACCCTGCAATTTCCTGAGGGAACCAGAGTGGGAGCAGCAACCTTTGCCCAGCCAGGAGGGTGTGACAGATGTCTGGGATGTTCAGTGTTATTTTCCTCCTCCACACCAGCTGGAATGTCCCCAGCAAGACCTGGCAGCTCTGAACACTCTCAGCCCTGCACCAAAAACCTCATCCTGCACGGCTGAGATGTGATAAACATCAAAAACACCATCAATCAACAGAAAACAGCTGGGTTTATGGTGATGAATTTGGCTTTTAACGTTATTATTTAAATAAAAAAGGCCTCTCACTCACAGCATCAATCTCGTTGAGGATCTTCCACTGCTCATAGAGCACCCCCAGGGACTCTGCTGTCTGGATTGTCCTCTTCAGCTGGCTCGTCCACACCTTCAGGTCCACGATCTCCTGCTCCTCAATGAACTTCTTCAGTGCCTGGGAGAACTGGGGGGAAAAGCTCCAGGCAGGTTAGGAGGGGGATGCCTTTTTGGGCTCCCTAAAAACACAGGTCAGACAAAATCCAGGGAATAAAAAGCTGTTCTAATTATTGGAGGGCCTTCAGATAAATTTAGGGCAGACAAAGCCCCCCAGGAACTGCACCCAAAAATGGATGATGGGTTTTCACACTTTTATAAGTTTGGTCCATTTGAATTTTGGAGATTAATCTTCCAATTACAGCTTCAGCTGATGAAGTCATTCACCCCAAGTTTGCTCCCTGCCAAAATCACTTTTGTTTAAATTTCTCAGGACCTGAAGCAGTGAGGTGTCCTTGATTCCCAGAGGAATTTGTTCTGTCAAAATGGGGAAGCAGCAGCTCACACTGTGTGTGGAGTTTGGAGTTACACACTGAAGAATTCCAGGATTACAAACAGATGGAAAATATAAAAACTGAAATCCTAAGGCACGAAGGGGGCAGGGGAGGCTGCAGCTGCTCAGAGCATCCCTGGGGGCTGTGGCAGAGCTGACACTGCCCTGATGCCTTCAGATTGGAGCCTTTCTAATTTTCTGTACTGCATTAGTGCCTAACTTTAAACTCCATATGAAGTATTAACTACTTTATTAAGTCTTCACACTTTGGTCAGACAAAACAAGAGTTGCCTCTGGGCCTGGAAATTCAAGGACACCCTACAGCCTCAGAAAAGTATCAATGAAAGTGAGTTATGGAGGAGCAAACTGGGGGAATATGACTTAATTACCCAAAGCTTCAATTGGAGAATTTTAAATTCTCCATTTACTATTTAATAATTTATAAATTAAATAAAAACAGGGCACGGACACAGCTCCCAGGGGCACAGAGACAGCCCAAAGGGGCACAGACACAGCCCAAAGGGACACAGACACAGCCCAAAGGGGCACAGACACTGCCCAAAGGGGCACAGACACAGCCCCCAGAGCACAGACACTGCCCAAAGGGACACAGACACAGCCCCCACGGGCACAGACACTGCCCAAAGGGCACAGACACAGCCCAAAGGGGCACAGACACAGCCCCCACTGGCACAGACACAGCCCAAAGGGGCACAGACACAGCACCCAGGGCACAGACACAGCCCCCAGGGGCACATACCTGCTTCCCTCTGGCTGACAGACCCGAGTCCCCTCCAATCCTGCCCACCAGGTTGTACTCGCTCTCGCCGTGCCGGCACAGGTAGATGGTGCGGGGCTGCACGTGGATGTTCATCAGGTAATAGACAATCTTGCTCTGGATGTAATCCTGCACTCTGTTGACCAGGAAACGCTGGCCCACGTTGATCACTTTAATGAAGGAAAGATCTCTGGGGTGGACAGGAAACAGGAACAACCAGGTTGGTTTGGAAAACGAGGCACCTGCGGGTGGCCCCCAGCTACTCCTCCTCTAGGAGAGGCGGGACAGGCTCTGAACTGCTTAAAAATCCTCCTCTGGGAGGGTGGGGAGGCCCTGGCACAGGGAGGCTGCTCCTGGATCCCTGGAAGTGACTAAGGCCAGGTTGGACAGGGCTTGGAGCAGCCTGGGATAGTGTGCAGTGCCTGCACATGGCTTTTAGAGATGAGCTCTGAGATCCCTCCCAGCCCAAACCATCCTGTGATTCTGCAGCACACAGAGAAAAATCCCCTCAAATCTCACTTGGGAGCAGCGATTCACCTGCACACAGTCACACCTGGGGAGAGCAGAGGTGCTGGAGCATCCTGAGCCCCAGCCAGCAAAGCAGCTCATGCGCCCAAGGACAAAGTGCACCTCGGGGGTTTGCTCACTTGTCATTAGCATCCGGGTCCAGAGGCTCGTAGGTGACCTTGTAGCACTCGATCCTCTTCAGGAAATCGTCCATCACATTCTCCCGGTGCCTCTCTGGGTAGTCGGGGCTGGAAACTTTCACCTCCTGCCCAACAGACAGCCGAGTTAAGCAAACTCAAGAGAGAACAAAAGCAACGATGAATAACATTATTCTTCCCCCCACCACTTTTGAAACAAATCCACATTGTTCCGGCGCTGCCCTGAGGAAAAAACCTGCTCCTGGCGAGCAAACAAAGGGCAGCTCTTAAAGCACTGAAGTGCTTGGCCCTGACAGACCTCGCTGGCTCCCAGCTCTGCCCTCCCTCCCTGGCCAGGACAGCGCCTCAAGGTCACCCATCGCCCGGCTCCATTTGATTTCCACATTCTCACATAACGGCATCTCTGGCTTTTAATAAACCTGCAAATCCCAGCTGCTTATCCCGCAGGTGAAACGGGAGAGGGAGGCGTTTGCAGAGATCCCCAGGGACAGGGAGGCGTTTGCAGAGATCCCCAGGGACAGGGAGGCGATTGCAGAGATTTCCCAGGGACAGGGAGGCGTTTGCAGAGATCCCCACGAGCTCCCCGAGCCCCTGAGCTTGCACTGAGTGCCCGAATTCCCCCGGCAGCCGAGCCTTGGGAAGGGCAGCACGCACCAGGATATTGGCAGCGATCACCTCTGGATCATCACAGACAGACTCCACGAAAAACACCTAAGAGGGGAAGGAAAGGAAGCACGTTTCAGAGTCAAAACTCAAGAGCTCCTGCAGCAGGGAGCCACAGTGTCCCTCGGAGCAGCCACTGCAAACTAAACACACAAAGCACTACCTTGAAAGCATTTTCCTTAGCAAAATTTAAGATCAGGTCCCGTCGCTCCCGAGTCGTGTTGGTCGCATCGAACACCTGGCAGGAAATGAGGAAGGGGCACTGAGCAA
>VWYE01012764.1:206785-225960 GCA_013398995.1 Alaudala cheleensis | reverse complement strand
GGCAGGGTCCCTGCACAGGCTGTGCTGTTCCTCCCTCCTTCCACAGGCGCTCGGGGTTATTTTCTGCTCCTCAGACTCACAGCCTGCCAAGACTCGGGAGCCCCCAGCCCCGCAGGGACTCACTTGCGGATCTCCATGGCCTCCTTGTTGTCGTGCCTGAAGAAGTCGTAGGACTTGTAGGACTTCACTGCCTCGCGCCGGTACACCCCTAAATTAAACACTTCACACACAGAGAGGAGGGGTGTGAGGGCATTTCAGCGGCAGGGATCACAGCACGGGGCAGGGATCACAGCACGGGGCAGGGGATGTGCCCACACACACCTTTGGTGGGCACCCCGATCCAGTTGAGGTAGCGGGTGAGCTTTTTGGACATGTAGGTCTTGCCCCGCGCGGGCAGCCCGATCATCACGATCAGCGTCGGCGAGTTGGTCATGTAGGAAGCCCATGCTGCAGAAAAAACAAACCCAAACCACCCCAAAAACAGCGTCAGCGGCGCTGCAGAGCAGAAAGTGAGAGCCAGCCCGGCGTCATCCCATCTCCCCGCGGATAAAGCACCTCCGTGCATCCCAGGACGGGCTCGCGTTGTGTCCTTGCTGTTACTGAGCTGCTGTGACCGCTCTCCGGTCTCCAAGGTGTTTGTTAACGAGGCGGACCGGCAGCACCGCTGCCTAATGGGGCTTTTAGTGTTAAAAGCATTTACCGCCCGAGCAGGAGCCGTCAAGGGCGAACGAAAGATGTTTTTAACAAAACAGTCACGTTCTCTCAGCCAACAGCCCGAGCAAGCTCCGAAAACGCCCGCGGAGAGGCAGATTTGGGGGGCAAAGCACGGGATGGGGATGGATGGAGCAGCCGGGAGGCTGGGGACGAGCGGGACAGGGTGACCGCGGGAGGGGACAGCCAGGGCAGGCAGCAGGACGGGGATCCCGCGCGGGATGGATGCGAGGTTCGGGATAACCGCGCGTTTATCCCCCTGCCGCCGTTTATCCCATTTCTCGCAGGACCCGGAGCGCGCATCCTCCCCCGCACCACCCCCCGGGGCCGGGGTTACTCACAGCACTGCTTCTCGCCGGCCCTGCCCCGCGGGGCCCCGGCGCAGCCCCGCGGTGCCGCCGACATGGCTCCGCGCCGCCGCTCCGCGCCCCGGCCGCATGCAAATCGCATGCAAATGAGCGGCGGAGAGCGCGCGCGTCCGGCGGAGCGGGGACGGAACCCGGGTCCCGGGGGAACGGACACGCGGGAAAAGGGGAGCGGCGGGGCNCGGAAGCGGAAGCGGCGGGGGCCGGTGCGGCGGCGGCCCCGAGGATGCTGCGGCTGCGCTGCAAGGCCCGGAGCGGCTCGCACGCGCTGCCGGGGCTGTCGCCGCACTCCCGCCTCCGCGACATGCAGGCCGCGCTCGCCGCGCTCACCGGAGTGCCCGCGCCCGCCCAGCGCCTCCTGCACGGCTTCCCGCCGCGCAGCCTCGACCTCAGCGACGGCGAGCGGCGGCTCGGCGAGCTATGCAAATGAGGCCGGCGGGGCGGGGCAACTGAGAGCTGCATGCAAATGAACCGGCGGGGCGGGGCAGCAGCGCGTTGTATGCAAATAACGCCGGGAGGGCGGGGCAGCCGCGCGCTGTATGCAAATGAGGCCGAGAGGGCGGGGCAGCCGCGCGCTGTATGCAAATGAGAGTGGCAGGGCCCGGTGGGCGGGGCGAGAGGGGGAACCGGAGCGCGCNCCCCGCCGGCTGCAATCGCGTTAATTAAAGAGGCCGTGGCACACGCACGCCCCTCATCAGCCGGCGGTCGGGCCGGTTCCTGCTCCCGGGGGAGGTGTCAGCGCCCGGCTCGGCAGCGCTGCCTGCTCGCTGGAAGTGCCGCTGGTGCTTGGGCTGCGTCCCGGGGGTCCGGAGGGGACAGGGAGGGGGCCACGCCAGGTGAGTCCCGCGGGGACCGTTGTGGTGCCAGCGGCTGTTGGCTGAGGCTGTCTCCCTGCAGGATCCCGAGCTGCGGGAAACGGGCGGAGGCGGCCGAGGCGGGGTTGGACGGGGCTCGGAGCAGCCTGGGCTGGTGGAAGGTGTCCCTGCTCTTGGCAGGGCTGGGACTGGGTGATGTTTAAGACCCCAAACCAGTCCGTGATTCCACGATTTTCTTCTGCGATCCTCAGCAATGCCAGCACAGCCGCGTTGTTGTGTTTGAGGAGCAGCAGCAGCTTTAAGTCCCCCCTCTTTATATCCCTCTCAACCTGTCCCTCCTCCTGTCTGCCAGGCGACACTCTCATAGTGGAAGAGGACACGTCCAAACCCGAGCCCGGCTCTCCCGTGGTCGCCAAAAAAGCGATGTCCCAGCCTGTCAGGGAAGCCGTGCCCGTGCTGGCCAGGAGGGTGGTGCCAGCAGACAACTCCTGCCTGTTCACCAGCGTGTCCTACGTGGTGGAGGGCGGCGTGTACGACCCGGGCTGCGCCCCGGAGATGCGCAGCCTCATCGCCCACATCGTGGCCAGCGACCCCGAGTCCTACTGCGAGGCCGTGCTGGGCAAAACCAACAGGGAATACTGTGACTGGATCCGCCGGGAGGACACCTGGGGGGGAGCCATCGAGGTGTCCATCCTGTCCAAGTTCTACCAGTGCGAGATCTGCGTGGTGGACACGCAGAGCGTGCGCATCGACCGCTTCGGCGAGGACGCGGGCTACAGCAAGCGCGTGCTGCTCATCTACGACGGCATCCACTACGACCCCCTGGAACGCCGCCTGCCCGGCTCTGACCTTCCCCCCCAGACCATCTTCCCCAGCAGCGACGACGTGGTGCTGGCGCAGGCGCTGGAGCTGGCGGATGAAGCGCGCAGGAAGAGGCAGTTCACCGACGTGAACCGCTTCGCCCTGCGCTGCATGGTGTGCCAGAAGGGACTGACGGGGCAGCTGGAGGCCAGGGAGCACGCCAAGGAGACTGGACACACCAACTTCGGGGAGGTGTGAGCTCAGCACGAGGGAGGAGGGTGCCAGCGACTACCTCAGCGCTCTGGAATGGGATTCTGGAGCCCCCCAGATAAGCTGTTTGTCATGATAAAATTCCGTTCACTGAGCTCGAGAAGCGAATTGACTTCGTGGCGGCCGAGGCGCAGGTTTGGGAGCAGGGGGGGTTGGGGACTGGCATGGCACTTGGGTAGGTGGGGGGACAGTGGCAGCCACACCTTGATTTCATCACTTTCTGTGTGTGATCACAGACACAACCAGGCTTGTCCAACACTGGTGTAAAATGCACCTCTGAGGTGCTGAATGTACATTTTCAGGGTAATTCGATTTATCTGAGGCTGTGGAAAATACACGTATCAGCATCAGCTACACTGAGAATTAGGCTCTGCTCACATGAGCAGAAACTGCTCGTGTGGTGCATGATTTGTAATGGAAATATCAAGTACAATATCAAAATTTATAGTGGAAAGAGGGTCTCTGAGCTGCCCTATACCATCAGGAATAGAGTGTGTAGTTTGTGTGCAGAGAACTTTAGGGAAAGCAATGGCCTCTAAGCTTTAAGGTAGCCTTTAAATTAATGAGTAGATGGATAAGTGTTGAATAAAACTTATTAATCCTCCGTAGGTAGCTTTTAGTTGCTTGAAAAATAACTCTCAACCCCCTGGTGTTTACACTGCATCAGAGCATAAGCATGTTTCCTGGAATACTTGGGATTCTTCTTCATAATAGCATTGGAAATTCCTGCAAGAGGGAAGTGACTAGTTAGGCAAGCGACTTAATTTGCATCTGTTAAATACTTTTTAAGTGAATATTTTACTTGAGTAGGGCCAATCAAGGCCATGGTGTTACTAAGCTGTTCCAGTTTCCAAATACTGTAAATGAGCACTTTAAGGTTGAGTTCTCACTCTTTGCTGGTAAAAAGTTTTGCCCTCTGAAGGCCAGAGCCAGAAGGGAGGCTTGAAATTCCATCTGCTTTCTTGCCTTAATGTGTTTGATTTGTCACCACTGACTGCAGTGTGGCACTGAGACTTTCATTGTGATCACAAAGGGTGCAGCTGAACATTCAGAACAAAATAAGCTGGCAAAAGTGCCCCCACTCCTTGGACTGTGCAGAATCAGGGAAGGTGAAACTGCTTCAATTGGGACATAATGCCTCACAGTGGGGTTGTGAAGCTTGACAGCTTTGGAGGGCTTTTCAAAGGTGCTGTAAAGGTGCATATTACTGAAGGGGATTTATGTTGTTTTGTTTTTATTTTTTTCTTTGAAATGCCTGCAACACATTGCTGTTTCTTGAATTTTAAGATATCTTTTGCCTGCCATCCTTCTGTTCCTGTTTTGAGTGGCCTTCCTTGCACTTGTAGACTGGGGAACAAGAAGGTGCCTCCTTGGACTGAGGCAGAAATAAAGCCACTTTCCACGTGGAACCCAAATCCCAGTCTGAAAGGCCTCTGTTCCCTCAGGCACCTGAGCAAACTGGTGCAGCAACACCACCTTCTCTGCAAAAATCAGACTTCAAGTTCTCAGCAGAGGCTCCCACTGTTGGATCTTGAAGTACAGGAGAGGTTTTACTGAAGAAAGAACATAATTACATGAAGTGCTTGGCTGAATTAAGGCATGAATAATGAAACAGCCTAGAGTCACCCAGAGCACTATGGACCAGGTTTGTTTTTAATTCAGTATTAAAACACACATTAGCACTGCTGGGAGTTCCCTATAGAAAGCCATTTAGCTTCCAGTGTTAAACCCTGCTCTGCTTTTAGCCTGTCATTAGGAAAAGAAGATAAACCCCCCAAAAAACCCAGCATTAAATCCAGCCCTGTAGAAGCTGATGCTTAAAAACCTCCAGAAATTCCTGACAGTTCAAAGGAACTTGAAGATGACACTGTGTTAGAACTACTTGAGCTGAAATACTGGCTGGGAAGGAGAGCTGGAGGCTGGCAAGCCCCAGGTGTGCTCTCAGCTGTCCCAGGGAGGTGCCTGGGACAAGGAGCTGATCCTCCCCCTTTGCCATCTGTCACATGGACACAATACCTACCTCAGAGAGGTGCACGAGGTGTCTTTGAAACACAAGTGGAAGATCCATATTTATTGTCTGCCTTGACTTTGGGGAACAACCCTTAGATTTTAGCTCTGTGTCCTGGATAGGTTTCTCCAAGTGTGTAAAACTTCTTTTTTTTTCTGGTATTTTTCAGTTGCAGTATTTGAAAAATGAGCTTTATTTAATCCAGAGTGTTGAGCTTTGCTAGATCATGTTTGCATTGGGAATCTGCTCACAGAGAATCAGTTCCATTGGAGGGAGATGTGTCACTATCACTGCTTGGATGTTTTCTTTTGTTGCCTAGAAAATAAAATCTCTTTGGTTAAAAAAAAAACCAAACAAACACCTGTAATTCGTGGTTGTAAAAGTTGATATTGTTACAGGCTGGCAAAGAACAAGTCCTTGCTACAGACTGCAAGAAAAAATCTCTCCTTACTCTCCTAAACTTTCCCAAACAAAAAGTATCATCATTATTAAAAATGTAAAGGCTGGATAGATTTAAAATACAACTCATTTTCTTCTTAAAAATTATTATTAAGTTGTTTTTAAGTACTTTTTAACTAGGATTTTCCTGCCCTTAATGACACAGGCAGGGAATTATCCCAGAATGGTGGTGGGATGAACTCTGAGTGTCACAATGGGATGAGAGGGGCCTCAAGGTCCTTTCCAAACCAAGCCACTCTGGGATTCTATGAAAAATGATACCTGAGATATCAGGACTCAGCTGTAAGGAGAGATTTACATCTCTCCAGAATCTTTTATGCATTGAAATTATAAATTATTAAGCAGACTTCACAAATATTTGTGTCCAGTCTTACACAGATCTACTCCATGGATGCCATAGACTGAAAGAGCAGTCAGGGGAGAAAATCAGTAATAACTGGAATTTCTGAAGGACAAACCTAATTCTGAAGTTCTGAGTAAACTCCTATCAAAAGAGCAGTTTCTGGGGAGAGCACTGAGAAAAGGAACATCCTGTTCCATGGTACAGCTCAAATCAGCACCTTCCCCTGAGCACAGTCACAGCAGGGCCACTGTGACAGTTTGGGGACAGTCTGCTGTCCCCATCCTGGAGAAAACCCCAGCTCTGCAACTGGGATCTGCTCTGGGGCAACCCTGAAAGCTCTGTGACCTCAGAGCTGTGTTTGCCCTTGTCCCCTCGGGAGGGGATGGGGCTGAAGGAGCAGAGAGCAGAAGTTCTCTGCTGCCTGTCAGGAGCTGGGGGAGCTCCTGAGAAATCAGCCTGACACACGAGTGCTGAATCATCTGTGTTTGGCTGATTTCACTGCAGACCCCACCCATGGGCCGGCCCTGGGAGCCTCTCCCTGCCAAGGAAACTCTCCAGAAGGGGAACTCAAAGTTGTCAGTTTGCTGTTTGGAAAATTGCAGCTGCCGTGCAATTAAATGTCTGCCTGCATTTTAAATCAAACTTTGCATCCAGCTCTGAAACTGCTGTTGGGTTTGCTTCAAATAAAAGCCCTTCAAATTGGGTGAAATCACTCCTGCTGTTTTCAGCTGTCTGAGCACCAAATGCTCCCTGAAACAGGAATACAACAGAGTTAACAAAAATCAGGTTATCCAAGATCAGACCACCCTTGTCTATTATTTTTAATTAAAGTCTTGAGGAAAATGTTGGGGGAACTGTTCAAGCTTGAGAGCTGCCTTCTCTCTAATGATAAGCAAGCTATGGGAACACCTCACCTCCCTTCTCCAGCTCTTTTCTGTCAAACAGAGATAACAAACACAGCTCCTTGGCCATGTGGAGCTTTAATGAGTGCTGTGCAACAGGAGCCATTAACTACGTGCTAATTTTCCATAACTGATTTGTCAGCACGCAGGCTGTGCCTGCAATTTGGGCAAAGGAAAGTGCCCAGGAGTCCCACAGAGTCAAATAAACATCCTTACCTTGACAGGAATCTTATCAGTGACGCCATGTGGATGCTTTTCCTTGGCGGCCAGGCCTGAGTCACTTGTGCCCTGGTGTTTAGGAACAGGGTGAGGCTCAGCAGGGCTGTGAAGCTGCCAAAGCCCTTCCAGGGCGCTGGGAAGTTTTCTCTGCATCATTTGACTCCTCGCATATCCTTCATGCCATCTCTCTGAAATCACACCTTATTTTGGTTTGGAGCTATTTATATGTGTTGGAGGGAGAGGAATGTGGAAAAAGAACAGGTTCGTTCTGGGCTCCTGATTCAGAGCAGCTCGAGATTTCTCCTCGTGGACTGTGACACTTTCCTGACCCACTCAGGGCTGCAGGGAGCCAGCTCTGCCTGTTTGACTGCCCTCGTTGGAATCCTCCTGGTGTCAGGACACCCCTGCCCCTGCTGCTGCTCACTCACACCCTGCTGGCAGTGCAGAAACAAAACAACCCCGGCTTTGATTTCCTCCCTCTCCCGGAGCAGCCTCAGCACCGGGCACAACTCGACAGAACCTAAAGCTTCCACTTATAATTAATTACTTCATTTAAAATCAGCTTCATTCATCAGTATCACATTTCAACTCGATGCTGTGCCATCCAGCACAACTCCTGAAGCACCAATCCTCAATCCCTGGTTGTCACAAGGCTCCAGCAGCTCCTGATGTGCTGCATCCCCATCCCTCACCTGCTGCAGCAGCAAGGGCTGGGGCTGGCAGCAGCCTCTGCTTTGTTGCTCTGCTCTCCAGCACGTTCCCTTCTGCAGCAGCACTTGGCTGGGCACAACCTCTGGCTCATCTGCTCTCCCTCCATCTTCCCGTGCCTTTAATTAGCTGATGTTTCCACTTCCCCGTTCTGCGCACCAGGGAACGTGTGGCAACACAGCCTTTTGCTAAAAATACAAATGAAAGGAAAAAAAATTTAAAATCATTGAAGTGTGGAAATGTGAATGAATCCAGCAGCTGTGACAGCCCTGGAAATTTCCTGCGGGGTGTTTGTAGATTTGCAGTGAGCAGCACCTTGTCAAGCAGGTACAAGTCCGTGCTGTGTGGGGGGAATGGCCAAAGCTTTGTTTATCAGCAGGAAAAGCTCTGATTTTATAACAGAGCCCAGAGTCAGAGTGAGAAGGAGGCTCTGCTGCTCTCTGCCTGCCCCTGCAGCACCCCCTGGGCTGGGGGGTCGGTGTCACCCTGCACAGGGTGGGGACATCTGGGCCCCTCTTTGGGGGAGGCAGCAGAGCCGGTCCCCAGGGGCTCAGAGCGGGAGGTGCTGCTGGGGAAATGCCCCAGCAGAGCTTTCTGAGAAGGTGGCAGTGTGAAGATGGGTCTGGTGGGCATTTTGGGGGGCTTCAGCTTTCACCAGAGCTGCGGGAGCTTCCTCAGGCCGCCGGAGGAAGGAGCTTGCAGAGGGTTTTGGTGCCCGCAGGGAACGGTGCCAACTGGGGCAAGAGCAGCCGCAGGTCGGGACGGGCAGAAGGAGCTGCTCAGACCTGGGCACCCCGTCCTGCAGCACGTCAACAAATCCGTGCTGAAGCTTCCCTTCCAAAAGCCCTCTGTTCTCTGTCTTTTACAACCTCCTCCCTTCGCAGGCAGCAAACTTTTGGCCTCTGGGAAGCTGCGGTGAAATGCAAGCACCGACCTGTCCCAGCGCGGGCTGTTTTCAGAGCAGGAAGCAGCTCCCAGCCCGAGCTGCGGCATCGCTGCACAAACCACCTGAGAGGAGAAACCTGCTGAAACGGGTGACGCGTCCCTGGGTGGCGAACGCCCAGCCGGGGACCTAATTATTGTGTGCAAGGCTGGGCTCAGGGCTCAGCCCGGCGCTCCGCTGTCAGCTATGCGGCAGAACAGGATGTCGGATTAAGGAGTCTCCGGCCAAAGCCGTGCCCAGGACAGCAGGGGGACAGCAGGGAAGTGAAGGAGCTGGGTGGTACCGAGGCAGAGCTGCCCGCAGCTCCCGGGCACTGCCAGCTCACAGCCAGCCACCCCGGGGCACGGCACGGCACGGCACGGCTCGGAGCAGGCTCAGCCACGCCGGGAGCCAGCCTGAAGCAGGAAAAGTGCTTTTTTGCAGGGCTGCAGGATGAGCTGCACTCGCCCCGGCTGCAGGTGAGGGGCCAGGGATCGCCTGTCAGGATCCAGTACCTGCCGAGCACCCACCTGGCCAAGCACAGCCTTATCGGCAGCGGGGAGCGGAGTTAATGTGTAACCCGGCTGTGTTTGGTTAGCCCAGAAAAGCAAAGAAGTCCTGGGATAGGCACGGCCGGGACGAGGAATTGGGCAGCACGGAACGACGGACGGCCTGGTAAAGCAACGAAAGGGATTAATAATGATTTCTGCTCCTGCTTGTCCTCTGCTCTCTGTGCTTTGCCTGCTGGATGGGCTGCGGGGCTCTGGGCGCCTGCAGGGCTCTGCTTTGGAAGGGTGAAATGTGCTGGGGGATCCAGCAGAGAACCTGGACGAGGTGGTTTGAGATTGGTGGGAGGAAAGCTGGGGAAAACCGTGCTCAGGCAGCTGCTGGGGTGCTTCATTTACCTGTTGAGGACAGGAGGAAATTCAGATCTGCCCCAGAGCCATTTCCCCTGAGCTGGGATCCCTCCCTGTTCAGAGCTGCAAAGGGGGATTGCTTTGGGTTGTGTTTGGGCCAGGACAAAGCCCTTTCCCAGGCAGGAGGGGTCTGGCTGCTCTGCCCCAGACAGCAAAACCGAGGTGTTCTAACCCTGGGTGAAGAGCTTGGAGTGGTGCTGGCGGAAAGAAAGTAGCCTCTTCTCTAAAGCAATTAGCATTAATTGCTACCCGGCACCTCCTTGATGGCTCCGTGGGCCTTTAAAGGACAGTTATGGCAACGGCCACAGGAGCTGAGGGGCCCGGCCTTTGGATTTCGATAAAAAATAGCTTCTTCCAAAGATGTTTTTAGTTGGGGAAGAGAGCTACACCACTGAAACCCAGTTACAAAACAGCTTTTGGAGTTCTGTGTCTTCTAAATCAGTCACGTTTTTAGTTTGTGGCTGTTACTCACCGCAAAGAAGGAACTAAAATCCTTCTGAATCGTTAAAACTGGCGGTTTCAACACTGATTTTTTTCCCCTTTCCCGAGCTGGATGAGTGTGCTGGAGCCGTAATCACATCAGGGAACTAATGGGCAGGAAGAGGAACTCCTTGTTTCGGTGCAGATCCTCGGCAGTGCCCGGCGGGCTCGGGCTGAACTTTGCCTCCCCTGAGCCGGGGCTCGCTGGGTGCCAAAGCCTCGGCAGCTGCTTTAGGTCCCTGCAAAAGCTGTTTGAATGGGAGAAAATGATTTATTTAATGGACTGGAGTGGTGGGGGGTAGATCCTCATGGACAAAATGCCTCTCTGCTGGCCCAAACTCAGGTTCCAGCAAGGGTTTCACTTCCCCAGGAGGGTTTTGCTGTCAGAACTTTGGGAGGAGCAGCAAAACAACTGTGGTCAAGCCTCCTGCTACTTAGGATGGATGTAAATCTATAAATCTATGTCTTTAGTTTTGATAGAAATCTAAATTTCACATTGTGGATGTTCCAATGCACAGCAAAACCCTGCAGAGGCCCAAAGTCCCCCAAGCTCAGCTCTGCTTCCTGACAGCTCAAATCCCTGGCTCTGAAGAGATCTGAATTCAAAGAATCCAGGGAACTGCTGTTCCAAAGCCACCACTTACTGCAACGTCACTTAAGCAGTAAATAATGCAAAGCTGAGACTGAAATATTAAACTCCTCCTGCGTGGAAGGATTAGGTCTGTCAGGGGCGTGGGTGTTGAAATCTGATTTTTGCGGCGTATTCCAATTACAAAGGAATTCTTTCAGGGTCTAAGGCTCTGAACAAGCAGCCAGTTCTGCTCACTTATCGCTGGATCTAATTCCCTGATCCTGCTACAAGAAAAAAAGAAAAAAAAAAAGCAGCAGTGTGTTCCTGCCTGCAGGTTACAGCACAAAGGGCTCCTCTGTCTCCCGAGGAGCAAATCCTCCCGCGTGGGTCCGTGTGCCTTGGAGGGGGTGTGGGTGTTTGTTTTGCTGCTCCCTCTCACCCCCGCAGCCCAGTGCCCTCCCCAAGAACGGGGTGGTGCCTCTGGAGGAGACTAATGGGCAGTGCCAGGAACTTTTGGGAGCTCAGTGCTCCCAACTTTTTTTCCCCCAACTGGGGAAGTGAAACCCTTGCTGGAACTTGTGTGGTTGGGGCCGGCAGGGAGGCATTTTCTCCATGAGGATCTCCCCGCCAGGAACTTTTGGGAGCTCAGTGCCTGTTTCAGTAATGACACCTTCTATGGGTGCCCAGCAGAGCTCCATGCAGGGATAACTGCCCCCTCTGCCACCCTGTGCCAGTGCTGGGAAAGCCAAATCCAGGGGGTTTGCCAGGCAGCTGCTGCCACACTGGGGTCCCACAGGTGATGGGAGGTCTGAGCTGGCTCAGGGGGACACTGCTGGGAGCAGAGGGGACATTGGGGTGCTGCCTGAACCCCCCTGGGCAGAACCCCAACCTGCCCTGCTCCCCACAGGCTGTGCCAGCCCTGTGCCCAAACACACCCAGGCGTGCCCCAAAGGCCTGGGGACATCTCCCTGGGGACACCAAGGAAGGGTGGCAGCTCCTTGCCAGGAGGAAGCTGCTGACAGAGCGAGGATGTGAGTAAGCAGCAGCGTTTTGGGGCCAGCACGTTCACAAGTTCAAGCTGCAGGGCTGGCACAGGGTGTGGCAGAGGAAAGAGGTCCCACGAGTCAGGGCTGGGATTTCTGAGCCTCTCCGAGGCTGAGCTGGGCTCACAGCTTTTTCCTCATCCACCCCTCTGAGGTGGTCAGAGAGCCACCAACACGAGCTGGCTGCACAACCTCATCTCCAATTATTTGGGGGAAAGTTTCAAGGATGACTTTTAAAAGCCCAGCTGTGCCTTCTCTTGGAGCACAGTTCCTCCATCCTGCAGCTTCAGAGCCTTCCTGTCCTTCCTCCCAGCCTGCTTGAGTCACCCCCGGGGGAATCACAACTTAACGCTTCTCCTTTCTCCTGCTGCAGCCGGGACATTCCCCCCGTGGCAGCCTCGGGGGCAGCCCGTGCTATGCCGAGGAAGGAGCTGGGGACGGCTGGCTGCAACTCTGGCAGCTGTGACAGCATGGCCAGCACGGCCTCCAACCACTCGCAGAGGGTGAGTAACCCCGAGCTGCCCAGCCCAGCTCGGCCCTCTGAGCTGAGGAAGGATTTGGGGCAGAGCTCAGCTCAAATCCGCTCTGCCTCAGTGCTTTGGGGGCAGCTGGAAGCGCTGAGACAGATCCTCTTGGAGATGGATTCCTGCTCTGGAGCACTCCCAGCCCTGGCTGCTGAAGGGGCTGCTCTGGGATCCTTGCAGAGGGGATGCTCTCCCTGCTGAAGGGATGCTCCCCCTGCAGAGAGGATCCTCCTCCTGCTGATAGGAGCCTCGCCCCTCTGAGGGGATCCTCGACCCGCTGAGGGGATCCTCCTCCTGCTGAGGGGATCCTCCTCCTGCTGAGGGGATCCTCCTGCTGCTGAGGGAATGCCCTCCGTGCTGAAGGGATGCTCTCGCCGCTGAGGGGATGCTCTTCCTGCAGAGGGGATCCTCGACCCGCTGAGAGGATCCTCGACCCGCTGAGAGGATGCTCTCCCTGCTAAGGGGATGCTCCTCCTGCTGAGGGGATGCCCTCCGTGCTGAAGGGATCCTCTCCCCACTGAGGGGATCCTTCTCCTGCTGAAGGGATCCTCACCCCGCTGAGAGGATGCTCTCCCCGCTGAAGGGATCCTCTCCCCGCTGAGGTTCCTGTGCTGCCAGGGGTGCAGGATCAGACCAGCTGGGTCACACCGGCTCCCAGCAGAGTGATTTCACCCGCAGGAGACAGCGAGCTGAGCTCCTCCTGCCTGGCACCAGATGAATTCCCCAGTTAAGGCAGGGCTGAGTTTGGACCAGGGGTGTAGATGTGTCATTTTTCACTATCAGTGCATTAAGGCTTGTTTGTCTCCCAACACCGATCCCAAGACTGATGGGCTAATTACATCCTGCCTGACTTGGAGCATAATTGATACGTGTGAGAGCAGTGCTCAGCCCTGGCAGCTCTTCCAGTTGATGTATTGCAAACCAGAACCAAACCCTCGGAGTTTAATGGGCATGGAAGAACTGGTTGTGATACTGCAAGGTGAAAGATTTGGATAAGGAGTCCCTGCAAAACAACTCCACCTGGGATAATTCCTGCCCCGTGCTTGTTGATGTGGTGCACATTCCATCCTGTCCTGCGCCTCGTTTTGTGCATGACAGATTGCAGGAATCACCTTGAGATCTGATATTGCAATGACACATCTGCTGGTGCTCAAAGCACAGCAAAAATTAAACAGCTCTGGCTCGGGTATGAATGGGAGAACGAGGAGAGTTCATCACCTGCACAGAAACCTTCTGTATTAGTGGTGTTTTCTAAGATGCAGCATTGCTGAGCAGGGCAGGTGTCTGTACCCACAGATCTGCTCACTTTTCCANATATAAAATATATATACCTAGTATAAAGTAAGCCTCTCTTTCCTATATATATATGAAATATACAGATGAAATATATCTAATATAAAGTAAGTCTCTCTTTCTTATAAATATATGAAATATATAGATGAAATATATATAATATAAAGTAAATCTCTCTTATAAATATATGAAATACATAGATGAAATATATCTAGTATAAAGTAAGCATCTCTTGCTTATAAATATATTATATAATTAGATGAAATATATCTATTATAAAGTAAATTTCTCTTGCTTATGTATATAGGAAATATATAGAGAGAGTATAAAGTAAACCTCTCTTTCTTACCTGCTCTGCTTTATCTTCTTTTTCCCCAGAGTGACAACAGCTATGACTATTTGTCTGTGGAAGAGAAGGAGTGTTTGATGTTCCTGGAGGAAACCATTGGCTCCCTGGACGCAGAGGGGGACAGTGG
This sequence comes from Alaudala cheleensis, assembly GCA_013398995.1. Taxonomy (NCBI): domain Eukaryota; kingdom Metazoa; phylum Chordata; class Aves; order Passeriformes; family Alaudidae; genus Alaudala; species Alaudala cheleensis. The sequence goes on along the minus strand of VWYE01012764.1, from coordinate 212,133 downwards.
GGTGTCCACGGATGACACCGACTCCGGGGAGCCCTCCCAGCCCAGGAGAGGCCCCGTGGCCCGGGGTGAGCTGGAAAAAACCTTCCTGCAGCCTGGCTGTGCCAGGGAAATGCCCTGGGCAGGCAGGGAGTGCCCCGGGGTGATGGGACTCAGTTGGTTCCCATCCCTGCAGGGCACCACCTGCACCCTCAGGGGCAGAGCAGCTTGGAATTCTAAAATTCATTTACCAGAAGTTAATTGCTTCCCAATCACTGTTTTCTTCACAGTTATATTAACCTTCAGTTAATATAAGATTAAAACAATATAAAATCTCTTTATTTCTTTCCCCAAAATAGTTTCATACAGGCTTTATTCTCAAGCACAGATGTGTACAGTACATGTCATACCTATCCATGAATATTTTACAAAATTTTCTGATGCCACCACTCAGTGGCTTTGAAATTCTACAATATAGAAATACATTGCAGGTGTCCTGCTTGGTGGCAGTAATCACCCAGATTCACGAGGTTGGGTCAGGCCCAAAGGATCCCATTTCCCCAGCAGTGATGGGTCAGAGGAGCTGGGGGATCCCTGGGTGCCTGTCCTGAGCCAGGGCTGTGCTGGCCCACAAGGGCTGAGGGGTTTAGGGTTAGGGTTGTGTGCAGTCTGTGACCTCAGCTCCCTCTCTTCCCAGATTTGGGGAATGGGAATTCCCCTCCGAGCAGAGACCGGCAGCGTGGGGCTGAACAGAAGAGTGGTAAAAGCATCTCTGCCTCCTCCAGCCCGGCAGCTGCTCCGAGCACAGCTCATTCCAACATTCCCAAGGACGTCCCTGCAGCAAATGGAGCTTTTGGCAGCAAGGGAAGCGTCCACACGGTGCCGGCAGGAAAACCTGCACAGGAGGTGCCCAGGGAGGGCAGGCTGGAGCCGGCCAGCGCAGGGAGCCACACGAAATCCGTGATGATCCAACCTCCAGACCCCTTCCAGGATGAGCTGGAGTGGTCCCGCAGCCGTCGCTCGGATGCCAAGGAGACCAAGATTCGGACTTCGTGGGGCTCCCCAGAGAAACCCACCCTGGAGGAGGCCCCTCAGGACCCCGATGCCAAGCGTGGGCCTCCGACGGCCCCCAAACCGCGGAGATTGCCCCCAAACATCATCCTGAAAACCAGCAGGAACAGCCCCGTGCCGCTGGCATCGGACAACAACCAGAAGGTGAAAGCATCACCTCCACCCTCAGCCGCCTCTCAGCCCAGCCCTGCCGGCGACAGCCCCGCTGAAAAGGGGAACTCAGGCCACCTGGACCCCAAGGAGAAGGAGAAAGCCCGACGGGAGGCCCTGGAGAAGCTGGGACTGCCCCAGGACCGGAGGGAGCGCGGTGCCCACCTCCATCCCCACCCCGGGGAGACGCCGCTGCCCATCCCCGGGCAGCCCGGGGAGGGTTCCCTGCCGGGGATCCGGCAGATCGCCTTCAAATCCAACACCCTGGAGCGCTCCGGGGTGGGGCTGGGCAGCTCCATGGGCAGCAGCAGCAGCAAGGAGCAGAGCTCCAGGAGCAGCAGCAGCTCCTTGGGCAAGATGTCCTTCATCGAGCGCCTGGCGCCCAGCTTCCTGCGCGGCAGCCGCCCCCGGCCCACCTCCCTCGGGCCGGGGAAGGACTTTGCGGGCCTGAAGGAGCAGGAGGAGCAGGACAAGAGCAGCAAGAGGAGATCCCACCCTCTGCCCGGCGTCCCCCGGCCGCCGCGCTCCGCCGTGAGCGTGAAGATCTCCCCGAAGGGCGCGGCCGACGAGAACCGGCGGGAGGCGCTCAAGAAGTTGGGGCTGCTGAAGGAATAGCTCGAGTGGGGCTGGTGGGGGAAAGGGGGGATTTCACCCCAAATCCAGCGGCCTGGGGCCTCGGGCACGACCTCCCCCCGCTGCTGCCCTCGGGAGAGGCGTTGGGAGCTTCACGCCAAAGAAAGGAGCGCCGCGTGTACAGGATATTTTGTATATAGCAGATGTATATGGGATATTTATACAAAGCATCGCTCAGCACGGACGGCGGGTGTTCTCCTGCCTGGGATTCAGTGCATTCGGGGATTCATCAAAACAGGGAAGCCGTGGAATTTTGGGGTTTGGCTGGTTTTCAGAGGGGCTGCCTGTGGATGAAGCGTCTCTGGGAAGAACTGCTGGACTTTGCTGCTCCTTTAAGACTTTTTTTGGGGTTTTTTTTTTAATTAATTTTATCACAGCCTCTGGGGCCTGAGCACCCACCTGCCACATTGAAGTGCCTCCCAAAAGCACCACTGCCCTGCTGGGGGGTGACAGACATGCCACTGCCTCCCCTGCCACACCCAGCTCTCCCACCCTGCCCTGGATCCAGCACCTGGAAGAGGCTTGGACTGCAGGAAGTGCCAGCTCAGGAGGCCAGAGGCTGTGCTGGGTCAGATCCAAAATGGGGCAGATGTGAGGCTGGGACAGCTCCAACTCCTCCCTTCCCTGCTGTCCTGGCACCTCTCAGCCGATGCTGCCCACACCTTGCTGCTCACCTCGGGGAGCAGAGGTGCTTGATGTCCCTAAATAAACCTGTGTGTGACCAGAAAGTGCCCCGTGGTGCAGATTTATGGAGCAGCCAGGTAAATCTGAGGAGTGGGGTTTGAAACCGAGAGTTCTGAGACAAAGGATGAGCCAGGTCGGGTCTGTCCCACCCTCAAATGGAATTATTTTATCAGCACTGGCAAAGTCTTCCGTGGAGTAACCTGGGATAGTGGGAGGTGGCCCTGCCTGTGACAAGGGGAGGAACAAGGAGAGCTTTAAGGTCCCAAGTCTGGGTCAGGGGCAAAGCAACACAAACAAAATCTACCCCCAGGTTCAGCCAGAGCCCAGCAGAGCTCCTGGGTTCTTGTCTGGGAACCCCTGACATCAAAATCAGACTTCATACTCTGGGGTGGAATGAGATGAGCTATAAGGTCCCTTCCAAGCCAAACCATTCCATAATTCTGTGAATCTAATTTTGGGCAGATTTAACTTGATTTGTGCCCAGAAGGCAAAATCCCAGCAGAGCCCAGACACAAAACAGCCACGACGAGAGATCAGAGCCTTGCAGAAGCACCAAAGTCTCAGGAGAGTTGGTAAATGCACCCTCAGTGCCTTCATGCAGATTATCCAGACTGAGTTTGTGTGTTAACAACGTTAAAAGCAACAAAGAAAACACCCAGCTTTGCATTTTGCACAGGACATTCATCTAATTCCTAACTATCAGTCCCACCCTGGCTCAGACCTGTCATTTCCATGTCTGCAGGAGCCTGTCGAGACCTCCTGCCTCAATTAAAAACATCCTTGTGCACATCTCTCATTACAAAGATCAGGTTCAGGAGCAGTGGGATCCTGGCAGTGTCAGGGAACACCAGGCCACAGCAGAAATCATTATAAATAAATATAAATAACAACTCCTGTGCCTCTGGGGCAGCATCAGGGGAGCCTGGGGGCTGAGAGGTGGGGAAGGGAGCTTGGATGCTGCTGAACCGAGCAGGGAAACACCAAACCTGGGCTCCAGGATGGAGCTGGGCTCAGCTCCAGCTCTGTGGGAGATGCTGGAGATGTCTGAGGTTTTTTTTTTTCCACGTTCCAGCATGGTTTGGGCAATAACCAGGAGCTGAGCTCTGCCCTTTCCCTGCTCACAAGGAGACAAGGACCCTCTCCAACCTCACTGTGCTGCTCTCCATTATCATTATTTTTCTCTTTTTTTTTGCCCCTGTTCTTTGTTTCTAATGGAATTGTAAATGAAAAAAAAAAGGCCCAACCTGGTCACTGCAGCTCCCACCTGTGCTGTGCTTGGCCCCACAGAGCCAAAAACCTGCAAGGAGGAGCCCCAGCAGGGCCATCCCAGCTTTTTACTGCTGTGTTAAAGCAATCAGGGCTGTGCTTTCCTGTATTTGCCAGTGATGCACATTTACCTGATAATATCCCAAACTAACCCCAGTGTTCCTCATTCCTGCTCTTTAACCCCAAAATGGGTTTAAGATGCCCTGGCAGGGCAGGGGGTGAGGAGCTCCCCTTCCCCAAAATCTCAGCTCTTTTCTCCCCAACCCCCTCGGATCTGGAAGTCCAGGAGGAGACAGACAGGGGCAGTGTTGTTCCTCGCAGAGGGGTTTGTGTGCAGCAGAACCACCCCTGGCTGGTTCCAGGCAGGAGTTTAATCATTAACTGGGCGCTGTGGAGCAGCCAGGGGTTGGGATCATTTATTAATTACAGCTCTGAGCACAGACAGGTGCTGGCAGCCACCTCCACATCTGCACGGGGGTGGAACTCGTGGGATGGAGCCTCTGCCTGTCCTGCTGCTGCTCCCAGGGAGAGGATTCCCCCTCCAGCACCTGTTTGTCAAAGGAAAAGGAATTTCCTGCACAAGCACAGCCCAGAAGAATCAATTCTAACCAAATGTAACTCTCCTTTAGCAGTGGAAGGTGCAAGGCAGTGGTCCTGCCCCAGGAGGGTCTTCTGTGATTCCTGATTAAAGCATCTCTGCCTCCTCCAGCCTGGCAGCTGCTCCAGGTGATTCCCAGCCTATTTATGATTCTCTAAAATAACACAGAGACTTCCTGGGGGATTCCCTGCATTGATTGTGCCCCATTTTATTGCTCGTGCCCCATTTTATTGCTCCTACACAGCCAGTCCTGGTGCTTTGCTGCTCTCGTGGCAATAAATGCTCCAGCTCTGCTGGAGCCCAGCCCAGAGTGGGGGATTTATGGCACAGGTTTGGTACAAAACACAACAATTACTGCAATACAAGGAATCATACCACGATTAACAGCTCAGAAACTGCTCCATGGACGTTTACCTCCAGCCAGGGAGATTCCAAAGTGCCTCAAGGATTGAATTCCATGGAAAACAATCTGCTCTTCACACCCTGCCTTGAGCTGAGAGGGCAAAATCAAGGCTGTGGACCCCAGAGAACCAAGTGGTTCCTTTGGATGTCCCTCTGAACCCCTCACAGTCCTCTCCCACATCTGTGTCCTGCAGGTCCTGAGGTGCTGGAGCCTCCTCGGGGGTTCTGGAGCTTCCTCAGGGGTTCTGGAGCCTNATTAACAGCTCAGAAACTGCTCCATGGACGTTTACCTCCAGCCAGGGAGATTCCAAAGTGCCTCAAGGATTGAATTCCATGGAAAACAATCTGCTCTTCACACCCTGCCTTGAGCTGAGAGGGCAAAATCAAGGCTGTGGACCCCAGAGAACCAAGTGGTTCCTCTGGATGTCCCTCTGAACCTCTCACAGTCCTCTCCCACCTCTGTGTCCTGCAGATCCTGGGGACACACAGGCTGCTGGAGCATCCTCAGAGGTGCTGGAGCCTCCTCAGGGGTGCTGGCGCCTCCTCAGGGGTTCTGGAGCCTCCTCAC
>VWYE01012764.1:183792-206752 GCA_013398995.1 Alaudala cheleensis | reverse complement strand
CCTCCTCAGAGGTGCTGGAGCTTCCTCAGAGGCTCTGGAGCTTCCTCAGCGGTGTTGGAGCCTCCTCAGAGGTGCTGGAGCTTCCTCAGAGGTGCTGGAGCCTCCTCAGAGGTGCCACGGGTGGGTTTTCATCTGCAGCCAAACCTCCTTAATGGGAGGCAAAGCAGCCCAAAGCCCCTGGCAATGACTGAGATGCCTCCACGGCTTTGGGGCTCTCAGCACACCCAAACTCCTCTCTCAGTGGTTTGGTTCATGCAGAAGTGGAATTTATGGTCAGGAACAAACTGCCCTGGGTTCCACCTTCACCCCCTGTGATCTGAACCCACCTTGTTCACATTTCAGGGAGTGGTTTAGGACAAAACTTGAAGCAGAAAGCAGCTTTTTGACCCCAAAAACAGGATCAGAGCACAGACATGAGCTCAGTGGAGGTCCAGGCAAACCACAGGTGTCTGAGGAAGCTTTCACAAAGTTCTTGATGCAAAGTTCTGCCTGGAAGTGGCTCACAGCAAACCCCATCTCATCACATACCCCGTGTTTTATATCAAAGCAGTTTGTCTGTAAAACAGGGGAATTCCTCTCAAACTCTGCAGTTTCTGCTCCTTCACCCCTTTTTCCCCCCCTCCCATGATGTCATCACATCCCTAGAGAGCTAAAAAAGGCCAATTTTGGGTCTTTTTGACGACATCTCTGCTCCTCCTCGGAGCATTTTGAGCATCCCCACTTTGCTCAGCAATGCACATCAAGACCTCAGAGGATTTTTAGTGCCCCCATTTTAAAAACACATCAATATATGAAAAAAAGAATTAAACATCACAAGAAAAGCAGAAGTGACTGAGCTGCAAGCTGCAAAAACAACTTTATTAAACAAAATCCGAGCTGGAGGTGGAGGAAGAGAAAATTTCCAGCACTAGAAGCATCACAATTTAAGGTAGGTGAGCCTCAATTTGCCCTTAAAATGCTGTTTTTTGGAGAACAGTGCTGTTGTAGAGTGATTATAGATGTCACCTACAGTCTGTAACAGTTCTGAAATTCAACATCATTATTTCTATAAAAATAAAGGTAGGGACTTATGATGATTTTTTTTCTCCCCACTCTGCCTTTATTTTTTTTTCCTTTTAAAGCTATAAATTAAATTAATGCTATTTTTGGCCAAGAACACCCAAAAAATTATATGGATTAGGTAAAATGTATCCCAGTTCTGGATGGTGGCAGGATAATGATTTAATCAGGTGCCAAAAATGGGTCCTAGAAACATTTTCACATTACAAGACTGAAATAAAGACAGGAAAAAAACAACCATGCTTGGTTTTACTCCTGGGATTTCTCTAACTCTTTCTTGCCTCTTTCTGCTTTATATTTAATTCCTATTTGTGGGTTAGCATTTAAAAAAAATAGCTCCTTGCCTAAAAACTGCATTAAATGGGATTAAAATGGAGCTGAGGGTTCTGTCCTGCAGACCAGAAATGAGGAAAACACGGAGTGCATTGCTGGATGTCAGAAAAGTTTAAATAAGCAAAGAATAACTTTATTTTGATGGATTAAAAAAAAAAAGCCATTCAGCTGTTTACAGGGTGTTTTTGTTATCTCCTCATTGCTTCAAGTCCTGCAATCTGGTGAGAATTGGGATTTTAAGTGAAAATCCCCCTTTTTTCACCTATTCTGTCTCTGTTGGCTGCAGTGAGGGAACTGCTGAGCCCCCAGTGAGCAGAGCTGGGGGGACTCGACCCCCAAAACCAGGAAAAACCAGGGGGGAAATGCCCAGGGAGGATCCTGGGCCAGCTGCAGCCCCAGAGGGGAAGGGGACATTTCTGCAGCCCTGTCCTGCCACACTTCCCTCAGCCCAGGGAGAGCTGGGCAGTGCAGAGTGTCCCCAGCACAGGGCACTGGTTGTGCTGCTTTGGGCTGAGCCTGGAGCCAGGCTGAGCTCATCTCCCAGCCCAGCTTTGGGGCAGCCAGCCCAGGGCTCAGCTCAGCAGGAGCCAGGCTCGTTCCTTGAGTTATTCTGGCCTCTGGAGTTTCCTTGTTCACGTTTCCTGAAGGTTCTGAAGAGCTCCCGGTGCATGAGCAAGTGTGGAATGGTTTGAGCAGCACTGGGGGTGAGGCAAAGCTCAGAGAATTTCAGGTGAAACGCTGCAGCAGCCCAAAGTTTTTAACTCAAACAAGGAAATCATCCCTGGCTCAAACTGGAACACGCAGGAACTGGTTGTGGTCAGACCTGGAGAGGGGCAGCAACAGCCTGTGCAAGGGGAAATGGCAGGGAATAAAAGTAAAAATAAGAAGGGAGATGGTTGGGGGGTGACAGGAGATGTTTGAGGATGTTGGCATCCCTGAGATCTGCAGCTTCTGCTGTGGTTTCTTGAGGTGAAAAATAGAGAAGGGAAAAGGGAGAAGGGAGAAGAGAGGAGGGAGAAGAGGAGGGAGAAGGGAGAAGGGAGAAGAGAGAAGGGAGAAGAGAGGAGGGAGAAGAGGAGGGAGAAGGGAGAAGGGAGAAGAGAGAAGGGAGAAGAGAGGAGGGAGAAGTAAAAAGAGAAAAGGGAAAAGGGAGAAGAGAGAAGGGAAAGGGGAAAAAAAGGAGGGAGAAGGGAGAAGGAAAAAGGAAAAAGGGAAAAGGGAAAAAATGAGGGAGAAGGGAGAAGGGAGAAGGGAGAAGGGAGAAGGGAGGAGGGAGGAGGGAGGAGGGAGCAGCCCTGGCAGGAGCCGCTCTGCTGCCGCCGAGCCGGGCCTGGGCTCCTCCTGCACCAGCCACGGCCCACGCGAGGCTTGGGCACAGTCAGCCGGTAATTAAAACCTGTATCGTTAACAAACAAGCACTGAAACTTTAATTACTCAGCCTGCGCCTGGGTTTCCCCCTCCCCAAATTGCCCAGCTCGGGGAAAGAAGCAGGAATAGGGAAGGAGGATGAGGCTAAAACCTGATTACGTTCATTAAGCCAATACAAAAACTTGGCGCTGTAATAGAAATTAAATTAATTTTAAAAGCAATTTGCTCCCAGAATGGGATTTGACAGCTCACGGGCTGCTGCATGGATCCCACGGGTGAAGTGGGCAGGATGCAGCCCCCACCCTGACCCCCACACGGAGCCCAGGNAGGGAGGAGGGAGAAGGGAAGGTTTGATGCCGCAGCACCCCCACAGCAGGTCCCTCCCACATTTTTGGCTGTCACTGACCCTCCCCATTCCCAGCCATGGCTTCACCAACCCCCCCATCCCCACAACACAGGGAGTGTGAGACTTGCCGAGCACCATTAGCACCTTTTTCCCTTTTAAAATCCCCTTCTTTTTGTCCCGGGACAAGTCAGAGACGCGGAGGCAGCGCCCTGCCCCGAGCAGCCACCAGAACATTCCAGCGGTTGCCACAATCTCTCTCTTCTGCTTGATAACACAGAAATCGGCAAAATCCACCGTGAGATTTGTGAGGATTGCCGAGGGAACAGTCGGGCCATGCTGCTGCTCTTGCTTTTAGCAGCTCTGCTGCGAGGTGAGTCAGCAAAGGCAGCGAGTGCCCAGCCCCGGGTGAGAGCAGGTAAAGCTGGACCTGGGGACACGAACTGTGTTCTTCTGGCTGGATCCTCCCCTGGACACCGAACACCTCCACCTGCAGAGTGCAAACTAGCCTGACCAACCCTCCCTGCCCTGTCCAAACCTGCAGAGAGGCAGCAAACTGTGGGGAGAGCTGGGAGGAGAAGCCCAGCTCTCCTGCAGCATCCACAGGGAGAGGGATGCTGCCGGGTCAGGCAGCGTTTGCAAACGCCAAAGGGATTTTTCCATTCATTTCTACCCTTGACCTTTAACTCCAGGGCTGGGGGGGTCCTGTCAGGGGCATTGAGGGTCTCTTTATCTGTGCCAGTGTCTCTGTGACACCGGGGGCACTCAGGGAGGGCAAACACCACATCCAAAAGAGACTTTCTGAGCCTCCCACATTTTTGGCTGTCACTGACCCTCCCCATTCCCAGCCATGGCTTCACCAACCCCCCCATCCCCACAACACAGGGAGTGTGAGACTTGCCGAGCACCATTAGCACCTTTTTCCCTTTTAAAACCTCTGTATTTTTGGCCTGGGACAGCTGGTTCTGCCCTGGTGCCCCTCAGAAGCACAGCCCTGCCTGGAAGGAGCCGTGCTGGCTTCTCCTGGCTGCCTGGCAGTCACCAAACCCTTTCTCCTGTCCCCAGAGCCCGTTTCCAGCAGCCTGTACGGCTCCAGGTTTTTGGCAGGAAGGCCTGGAGGCTCCATCACCCACCAGTGCTTCTACTCCACCACCCCGGCCAACAAACACGCCAGGAAATTTTGGTGCAAAGTCGAGTCCGACGGGATCTGCTACACCATCATCTCCTCCAGCAGCTTCACCTCCAGCGAGTACCGGGGCAGGGTGGCCCTGGGGGACGTCCCCCAGGATGGCACCTTCACAGTGACAATGACAGGGCTGAGCAGCAGCGACTCGGGCACCTACAGGTGTGGCATGGGCAGCACCAACGAGGGGCTCTACGTCAGCCTCAACCTGACGGTTTGGGCAGGTCAGGCTTTTATTCCTTTTATTCCTTTTATTTTTATTCCTTAGCTCCTGGGATCAGGAGCCTCTCAGCTTTTTTTCTATTAAGCAGATGTTTATAATTCTGGGGTGTGAAAGCACCAGGTTTTGGCCAAATCAGCTGTTCAGAAATGTGAAAGGAAACCTTCTCCTGCCTGTTTGGAGATTCTGGGGAGGGGCACAGGGGAAATGTCTGAGGGAAATCATTTTGGAGAAGTAAAGGAGACAACTGATGGAGTTTCAGGGTGTGAACTCTCTGTGTGTGGATATTTTTGAGCTGTTATAAGCTGAAAAGATGAATATTTCTTATCCTAGAGCAGAGCTCAGGAGCATGGCCTGACATAACTCACAGAGCCAGGAGGATGGGGCAGGTTTTTGGGAAATGTCTGAGGGAAATTGTTTTGGAGAAGTAAAGGAAGCAACTGATGGAGTTTCAGACTATGAACTCTGCATGTGTGAATATTTTTGAGCTGTTATAAGCTAAAAAGATGAATATTTCTCATCCTAGAGCATGGCCTGACATAACTCACAGAGCCAGAAGGATGGGGCAGGTTTTTGGGAAATGTCTGAGGGAAATCGTTTTGGAGAAGTAAAGGAAACAACTAATGGAGTTTCAGGGTGTGAACTCTCTGTGTGTGGATATTTTTGAGTTATTATAAGTGAAAAAGATGAATATTTCTTATCCTAGAGCATGGCCTGACATAACTCACAGAGCCACCAGGATGGGGCAGGTTTTTGGGAGGTTCTGTGTGCTCACATCTCCTCTCTCCCTACAGACGCCCCGGTGTCAAGGCCAACCCAGCTCATCCGAGGGGAGCTCCGCGGCTCTGTCACCGTCCTGTGCCCCTCTGGGGACACCCAAAGGGACCAGCAGAGGTTCTGGTGCAAAGTGGGCAGGAGCAGCTGCACCCTGGTGGCCAGCTCCGATGGCTACGTGGGCAGGAGGTACCAAGGCCGCATCGTGATCAGCCCTGGGGACAGGGACAGCTCCGGAGCTTTCCGAGTCCTGATCAACGACTTGCAGAAGGAAGATTCGGGGCTGTACCTGTGTGGGACACACGGACTGAGGGCTCAGCACAGCCCACAGGAGGTGGTTCTGCAGGTGGCCACAGGTAGGACAGGCCATGGTGGGGGGCTCAGTTGGGTGAGGAGCACAAAATTCTAACCCTGTGCCCTCCCCGCAGCCTCCGCCCTGCCCAGGAGACCCAAATTCCTCAGCGGCACCTTGGGGGGCTCTGTGTCCTTCCAGTGCCACCAACACCACCCCGGGGGCACCTACCAGAGGCAATACCTGTGCAGGTGGAAGGCGGGGAGCTGCCAGGTGCTGCTGGACCGCGAGGGGTTCGTGCTGGAGCCGTACCGAGGGCGGCTGCGGGTGGCCAGAGGTGACCCCGGGCGCGGCGGCTTCACGGCGCTGCTGGGGCAGCTGCGGCAGGAGGATGAGGGCTGGTACTGGTGCGGGGCCAGCACCGGGCACGGCGAGCTCACGGCCCCCCTCAAGCTGCTCGTCCACCAGGGTAGGTTGGTGCTGTGGTAATATTTGGGTTTTGGTTGATTGGCGGGCGAGGTTGAGTTACTGAGGGCAAACAAAGTAAGATATAAATGTGATACTTAGATTAACTTCATGTTTTTTCTTTTTCTTTTTTTTTTAAGGCAGTTTTATTTCATTTATTTCCNTTATGCTTTTTTTTTTTTTTTTTTCCAAGCAAATTTTTTTGCATTTTCTTTTTTTTTTTTTTTGGGGGGGTGTTTTTTTTGTTTTGTTTTTTTGTTTTGTTTTTTTGTTTGGTTTTTTTTTTTTGTTTGTTTGTTTTTTTTCCTAAATTTGTTCTGGACCTGGCCAAATACAAGGCACTAAATTATTTCATTTGCATTCAACTCCACAGATTAGAATCTCTTCTGGATCTCTCAAAAATTCTCTTCTACACTCCTCTCTAAGAATATGAAGATAGGGGCTATTTTCTTCTTCGTGACCCACCACAATTAAAAACTCAATGACTTTGCATTTTTATTTGGGATTCTAAACAGCCCAGACCATTCCACACCCCAAGAAAGCAGCTCTATATTTTCCTTTCATTGTTTACAAGCAGCTGAGGGGATGGGGAAGGTTTTCAGGGGTGAGAGAGCTGGAAAAAAAATTCTTTCCAAAGAAATTTAATAGGTTTGGGTGATATTATTGATTACTCATGATGCAAAACCCCCAGGATGTGACATCCTGGTCCTGGCAAGGGCAGCACAGGGAGGTGTTTGGCTCTGAACATAAACTGAGGGTTATCTTGGAGTTTGAGAAACTGCAGAGTGTAAATAGATCTGCTCCTCTGGCAAAGGCAGAAAGAGTGGGGTTATAGCAGGGATGTTTGCCAGGCATTCAGGTTTTCATTGGTGCTTTCTGTGGCACTCCAGGGAGAGCAGAAATTCCTGAGTCTGGTATTTTTTCACACGAGGTGAAACCCGTAAATCCTTGGTAAATCAAACCCTTTGCCAAAGGGTGGGTGCTAAAGGCCCAAAATCGTTTTCTCTGTAGGAACCTGCTCCTCGAGGGACCCAGGAACAGCCACCCCTGTGAGACCCACGGCACCAGCCCCTGCTGCCCACAGCACAGCCAGGCACAGGAGCGTGGCAGGAGTGATGGGGAGTGTCCCCGTGGCCACTGTCACCCAAGGCACCACCGTGGGCACTGTCCCCAAGGGCTCCACCATGGCCAGTGTCACCCAAGGCACAACCATGGGCACTGTCCCCAAGGGCTCCACCATGGCCAGTGTCACCCAGGGCTCCACCATGGCCAGTGTCACCCAAGGCATCACTGTGGGCACTGTCCCCAAAGACTCCACCATGGCCAGTGTCACCCAGGGCTCCACCATGGCCAGTGTCACCCAGAGCAGCAGCTCCCTGCCACCCACTGCCATCTCTGCGACCTCCCCAGCTGAAACCTCTCAGGAGAGGTGAGTCCCCATCCCCATCCCTGTCTGCCCCTGTGGAAGTTGTGCCCAGCTGAAAACACCTCCAGGAGATGGGAGAAGGGAGAGAGGGCGGCGAGGTCACCTCGTGTCCAAAGTGCACACTTTGAACTTGTGTCTGACCCTGCTGCTCCCCTGCAGCAGATGCCAGAGTCAACAGCTCTGCTCCAGCCTGTTTCCCTGGGCTCAGGATGGAGACGGGGCCTTGGGAAACGTGGCTGAGGCTTGAGCAACAGCCCTGGGGATCGTGTGGCTGCTGCACAGCTCAGGGCAGCCCTTCCCCGAGCCCAGGAGCCCATGGAGGCTTTCTGTGGAACCAGGAGGGAGCTTTGGGCAAGGTTCATCCAAAGGCTGGCAGAGTTTTGGCCAGGAATTATTCCCTGGGCATTGTCCACACCATTTCCTGTGTCTTACACCAGTTCCTGTGTCCCACACCAGTTCCTGTGTCCCCACACCAGTTCCTGTGTCTCACCCCAGTGCAAATCCTGGTGGATTTTCCTGCTGTGCTCCCCGTGAGCAGCTCCAGCTTCTCCCCCAGCCACCAGCCAGCCCTGCTGAAGGGATTTGGTGCAGATCCACCAGCAATTGCAGGGTCAGCCAGAACCCAGCTGGGCAAAGTCCACAAATCCAGTTCCACTCCAAGATGGGCACCTCAGCTTCACCTCCGCCCCCATCCTGCCCATCCCCAGCTTCCCCCAAGCCACTTCTCCCTGTCACCCTGACTGAAAGAGGGAAGGCACCTTCCAAAAATTGTGACAACTCACCAAAAGGATGCATTTCTTGTGAATTTGTGTTGTGCAAACAGCTCATTTTCCCTCTGGAGGGGCTAATTCAGCTCAAACCCCACACAGCAGCTGTAGAAATCACTTCCCTGTAGGCCAAACTCCAGATGAAATTATTGCAGCTCTCCTTGACTCTGTTGACTTATCTTTGATTCAGTCAGGGTTTACAACTCCTTGGTACTATTTAGTGTGAAAACAACCACTGGTGTGAACCACAAAGGTGCCTCCAAAGCTGATTTAATCCTGGTGGTTCATCTCCCCAGCTCCTCAGGTGAACCACGGCTGCTCCCAGTTGTGTTACCAGCTCTGCTCCTGCTGGTTTGCATCACCATCACCATCCTCACCCTGGCCAAAATCAAGCTTCAAAAGCAGACAGGTAAAATTGGCCAGGCCAGTTTTGGGGCTGCAGGGGTTGTTTTTGCAAGGTTGTTTTGCTCCAAGGGCTGGAGTCTGACCCGTGGAATATTTCCATCTCCCAGACACGTGTCCCCTCTGCAGCCCCAGAACGTGGCTGGACCTGCAAGCAAAGTCCTTGAGAAGTTGTTTGGTTTTGTTTTAAATGTGCTCAAACAGAAAGCAAATGAAGGAAATGGAAATGCTGAAGCCCTGCTGAAAGCAAGGCTGGGTTTTTGTGTGTAGAGGATTTGTGGCTCCGTGGGTGATGGGAAATCCTGGAGGGTGGGAGCTGTGTGGTGTGAGTGGCTTCACTCTGGGAAGCTTCTGGGGCCAAATCCAGCTCATTCTGTGCAAAGCTGACAGAGACAGGCCTAAAAAATCCCATCTAATAACTGATTTGTAAAGATACATGCATTTATCTCAATCCAGAGCAGGTTCTATCCACAGAAATAAATTCAGGGACAGAAAACCTTCGGTGATGAGAGCAGTGAGGGGAAACACATTANCTCCACCATGGCCAGTGTCACCCAGGGCTCCACCATGGCCAGTGTCACCCAGAGCAGCAGCTCCCTGCCACCCACTGCCATCTCTGCGACCTCCCCAGCTGAAACCTCTCAGGAGAGGTGAGTCCCCATCCCCATCCCTGTCTGCCCCTGTGGAAGTTGTGCCCAGCTGAAAACACCTCCAGGAGATGGGAGAAGGGAGAGAGGGCGGCGAGGTCACCTCGTGTCCAAAGTGCACACTTTGAACTTGTGTCTGACCCTGCTGCTCCCCTGCAGCAGATGCCAGAGTCAACAGCTCTGCTCCTGCCTGTTTCCCTGGGCTCAGGATGGAGACGGGGCCTTGGGAAACGTGGCTGAGGCTTGAGCAACAGCCCTGGGGATCGTGTGGCTGCTGCACAGCTCAGGGCAGCCCTTCCCCGAGCCCAGGAGCCCATGGAGGCTTTCTGTGGAACCAGGAGGGAGCTTTGGGCAAGGTTCATCCAAAGGCTGGCAGAGTTTTGGCCAGGAATTATTCCCTGGGCATTGTCCACACCATTTCCTGTGTCTTACACCAGTTCCTGTGTCCCACACCAGTTCCTGTGTCCCCACACCAGTTCCTGTGTCTCACCCCAGTGCAAATCCTGGTGGATTTTCCTGCTGTGCTCCCCGTGAGCAGCTCCAGCTTCTCCCCCAGCCACCAGCCAGCCCTGCTGAAGGGATTTGGTGCAGATCCACCAGCAATTGCAGGGTCAGCCAGAACCCAGCTGGGCAAAGTCCACAAATCCAGTTCCACTCCAAGATGGGCACCTCAGCTTCACCTCCGCCCCCATCCTGCCCATCCCCAGCTTCCCCCAAGCCACTTCTCCCTGTCACCCTGACTGAAAGAGGGAAGGCACCTTCCAAAAATTGTGACAAATCACCAAAAGGATGCATTTCTTGTGAATTTGTGTTGTGCAAACAGCTCATTTTCCCTCTGGAGGGGCTAATTCAGCTCAAACCCCACACAGCAGCTGTAGAAATCACTTCCCTGTAGGCCAAACTCCAGATGAAATTATTGCAGCTCTCCTTGACTCTATTGACTTATCTTTGATTCAGTCAGGGTTTACAACTCCTTGGTACTATTTAGTGTGAAAACAACCACTGGTGTGAACCACAAAGGTGCCTCCAAAGCTGATTTAATCCTGGTGGTTCATCTCCCCAGCTCCTCAGGTGAACCACGGCTGCTCCCAGTTGTGTTACCAGCTCTGCTCCTGCTGGTTTGCATCACCATCACCATCCTCACCCTGGCCAAAATCAAGCTTCAAAAGCAGACAGGTAAAATTGGCCAGGCCAGTTTTGGGGCTGCAGGGGTTGTTTTTGCAAGGTTGTTTTGCTCCAAGGGCTGGAGTCTGACCCGTGGAATATTTCCATCTCCCAGACACGTGTCCCCTCTGCAGCCCCAGAACGTGGCTGGACCTGCAAGCAAAGTCCTTGAGAAGTTGTTTGGTTTTGTTTTAAATGTGCTCAAACAGAAAGCAAATGAAGGAAATGGAAATGCTGAAGCCCTGCTGAAAGCAAGGCTGGGTTTTTGTGTGTAGAGGATTTGTGGCTCCGTGGGTGATGGGAAATCCTGGAGGGTGGGAGCTGTGTGGTGTGAGTGGCTTCACTCTGGGAAGCTTCTGGGGCCAAATCCAGCTCATTCCGTGCAAAGCTGACAGAGACAGGCCTAAAAAATCCCATCTAATAACTGATTTGTAAAGATACATGCATTTATCTCAATCCAGAGCAGGTTCTATCCACAGAAATAAATTCAGGGACAGAAAACCTTCGGTGATGAGAGCAGTGAGGGGAAACACATTATTCACAAGAAGGAAAGTGAAATAATGGCCTAATTTGGTGTCTGGAATGCTGAAAGAGGTGCTGGTGGGGATGTTCCCTGCAGTGCATCCGTTGTGTTTTGTTTTAAAGGACAAGAAAGGAGCACCACGGGGAGCCTGGAGCCAGCTTTGGGTGCTGGAAGGGAGGGAAGGATGGAGGAGAACCCAGGAGAGGAGCAGGAATTCAGGATGGGCTCTGGCAAATGTAGGTGGGTGCTTGCTGGAACTGGCACTGCGAGTGAAAAGGGAATAAACCAAATTTTAAGCAGGGAATTTGGGGCTCAATAAGGAAAACACCTCCACGGGAGAGGCACCAGGTTTGCAGTCCAGGAATTACAACCCACGGTCCAAAAAAATCACATTCTGCTGCCAAACTCTTGCCTTTACTGCTTCCCAAGAAACATGAAGCCGTGGGTTTCATAAGACTTGGATTAAATCCTGCATTAAGTTTATATATTTATTGTAGGGTTGATTATAATTTTTGATTGCAAGTAGTAAAGCCGTTATCGTTCTTCCTGCCTCTTTCCATAAATTCTGATTCCTTATCACCTTTCTCAGTGTTACACAGAATTAATTCTTGTTCACTGTGTTGCAACCATGCCATTGTTTTTTGTTCTGTTGTGCAGGACAATCTCTGCTGTCCTTGGGAATATCAGGATGAACAGCTTCCATGTAAGAATCTGGGGTTGGTGATGCTTTTTAGGGAAAAGCTGCTGTAAAAATCATCTGAGCAAATATTTTAAAGTGTGTCTAATCTGTAGGAATTTGTGTCAGTGAGAAGGACTCCACTGAAAAAAAAAATAGTGGAATAGTGGCTCAGAAATTTGGTGATTTCATGTTCTCACTCCAACGCATTCCGAGGGGTCTTCTGGTCCTAAGTATAAAGAATAGAAAGAAAATTTACACTTCCCCTAAAGACTTGAAAATAAATTATCAATATTCTGTGAAAAACTCCTAAAAGGGAGAATGAAACCCAGAAATTATTTATACCTTTTCTTCCCAGGTGTCTGGGATAATTCTGAGCAGGAGGTTGGCTCCAGAAGTCCCCTCTGAGCTGGGTTTCTCCACCTTTCTGCTCCCAGAACGCCTTAAAACATCATTTAAAATACCAAGTTTGGCACAAAACCCAGAAACACCAATGAAATGACTTCTACAAATGCCATGGAGAGGCAATGCCAGGTCACACCTTCTCTTCTGCTTCATTATTTTACAGTTACTCTATTGGGAAAAATTACTTCTCAAGGTGCCTGATGAAGACTTGAGCCAGAACCTTCTGTGAAAACCCCTGGGTACCTGAGCTGGGATTTTCTCTGTGGAAAGCCAAGCCCCCAACACCTCCCTCTGCTCTCCTCGGAACCCAAATCCCCTCTGCTGAGAGCTGAAACCCCACACTGCCCAAACTGCTCCGTGTTTTGCAGAAGAGAGAATAAAATAACACACCTGACCCCAGCTGTTTGTGGGTTGTTTCACTGAGGGAAAGGTAAAGCTGGGGAGGGGTGGGGAAGGAGGGATTGTGTCTTCAGGGTTGTTCATATCAGAGAATCACAGAATGCTTTGGGTTGGAAAGGATAAGGTTGCTCAAAAAATAAGGATTTTCTGGGTGTTTTTAAAAAAAAATCCTGATCCATGGAGTTGTTTTCCAACACATAAACCACGTCTCATTTGAGTTTCTCAGACACCCACATTGCCAAAGGCTGTTTTTGCCTCACCTCTCCTGCAGGAACATCCACAGCTTCAGAACCAGCTCAGATTGAGCCCAAACCCAGCCCAGCCCTGAGCCCCAGCCTTGGTTTCACACTCATGCTGCAATCTGCACCCCCCCAGATAAAAGCAATCCGAAGGTTGTTTGTTTTCTGGAGAAGCCAAAATGCTTTGGAACCTGTGACTTGGCACGGAAACGCTTCCTCGTGTGCTACAGAAAGGAAATACATTGCAAATATATTTGCATGGGGCAAGGGGTTGGTTTTACTGGAAACCTTGAGGGGGAAAAGGGGGGGTTTGGTTTAAAAAAAAACCCTGTTCATTCACCTTGGATTCATTTTTCCTCCTTGAGATGCACCAGCACTCACAGGTTCCCAGAGTTCTGCCAGGTTTTCCTCTCCCCTTGGCCATCCCACCTTCCTGTGCAAGGTCTTAAAAACACATTTCCATCCCTCTGCAGGGTCCAGCAGGGAAGCTGATCCCCAGGGATCCGTGCCTGGCAGAGTGGGAGCTCCAGGAGAGCAAACACAGCTGTGGCCACTCTGGTCCAGCACAACTCAGTGGCCACGAGGCAGAAAAAAAGTAATGGCAGCATTACCTGGGGGATGTCTGGAATGGCCAGGGGAGCAGCACTGGGGGGAAGCTGGCATGGGATCCTGCATGGGATCGGGGTTTGTGCCCACTGGGGAGAGGTGGTGGTGGCTGTTCTCTCAATCCAAGGTCCCCACCAAGCACAGCAACAGCCAAGAGCTCCTTCTTCATCCCAAAAGCTCCTTCCTCATCCCAAAAGCTCCTTCCTCACCTCAAGAGCTCCTTCCTCACCCCAAAACTCTTTCTTGTCCCAAGACCTCCTTCCTTACTCCAAGAGCTCCTTCCCCACCCTAAAAGCTCCTTCCTCATCCCAAAACTCCTTCCTCACCCCAAGACCTCATACCTCACCCTAGAAGTTCCTTCCTCACCTCAAAAGCTCCTTCCTCACCCAAAACCTCCTTCCTCATCCCAAGACCTCCTACTTTACCCCAAGAGCTCCTTCCTCACCCCAAAGGGTCACCCTGGAGGGACAGTAGAGCTGGACTGGGCAGTGGCTGGGCATTGCCTGGGCATTAACTGGGCAGAAACTGGGCAGTAACTGGGCACTAACTGGGCATTAACTGGGCAGTGACTGGGCAGTAACTGGGCAGTAACTGGGCAATAACTGAGCAGTAACTGGGCAATAACTGGGCAGTGACTGGGCAGTAACTGGGCATTAACTGGACAGTAACTGGGCAGTAACTGGGCAGTGCCTGGGCATTAACTGGGCAGTAACTGGACAGTAACTGGACAGTAACTGGGCAGTAACTGAGCAGTAACTGGGCAGTGACTGGGCAGTAACTGGGCAGTAACTGGGCATTCGTTGGGCAGTGCCTGGGCAGTGCCTGCCCAGCCCTCCCCTGGGCAGAGCTCACCTGGCAGCGCTGCTGGCTGTTGTTCCTTTAAGGCACATCAGGTGGGAATGCAGGGCTAGAGGTGCAGACAGTATTTAAACCAGGCTGGCACCGCCACAGCCCCGCTGTGGGGACACGACACAGGACACAGGACACAGGACACAGGACACTCACAGCAGCTCCTGGGCTTGGCCTGAGAGGAAAACTGAGCAGTGCCAGGAGGAGCCTGGAGTGTAAGTAATGCTGCTTTGGCATCTTTGGGAATGCACAGCCCTTTGGAGGGCCGTGGTGGGATGGGGAAGGAGAAGAACACAAGGTCTTGAGCCATTTTTGGGGACAATTCTCACACAGGAGGGAAGGTTTGGAAGCGTTTCATATTCAGGGTTCACGTGTGGGAGGCTGATTTCTTCTGAAAGAGCCATAGGAACAGGCTTATGGCAGTTGTGGTTTCTTCTCTGCAGCAGATTTATAATATTTAATTTCTGGAAAAAAAGAAAAAAAAACCTCAGAATAATTATCATTACAATATTTGCATTAAGTTTTAACGTAAGAAATAAAAGTCAGTAGATATTACTGTAGTAATCGGAATTTTGCGACTCAGCCTGAGGTCACTTCTGGCTTTTGAACACCAACAGGCAGAGTTTGAAATTTTAGAAGGGAATTGCTGCAGTTGTGTCCTAAAGGAGCTGCTCTAGAAGCTCCCCGAGAAGTTTGTACAGTTTACAGGAAGAGAAATAGAACCTGAGGCTTAAAACAGATGGACAGGATGTGGATTCCTAAAAGTGAAACCAGACAGAGCCCTGTCCCACTCAGACCAGTGAATTCCTACTCTGCAAAGGGAACATTCCTGGAGATTTAATACATTTAATACAAATAACCATCAGCTAATTGCAATTGTTAATTAATCCACACTGGCATCATCCATCCCTCCAGACTCTTGGGCCATGGGATGTTCCTGCTCCTTGCAGGGAAAGGGGAATTAAACTAAAATAACTTAATAGTGCTGAAGCTGGTTTCAATTTCCAGCTGAAGATACAAATGAACCCTGAAGGTCTGATCTGAAAAGCAACAAGTGGGTGCGTGGAGGATCTGAAAGGAACATAAAATCAGGTCTCAGGTTAGTGTAGAGTGGATCCAACAGCTGAGAGGAACAAAAAATGGGGCCAGCAGCACAATCTCATCTGGGATTTCAGCCACCACCATGAGCTGCCTGTTTGTTCTATTTAATTTCTTTTCTGAAATACGTTGCTTATATGTTTAACTGACACAAACCTTCTTAGTTCAGAGAGTCCCAAGCACTGCAGGCATTCCTAAAAACTGCTGGTTTCTTGGTAAATCCTGATAATCTTCAGCAAGTTCTACCTAAGTGCTTCTGCTCACTGCATCACCAAACTGCCCCTCCTATTTATTCTCTCAATATTGTAAAGGATGCATCTGCTTGGAACTGGAAATGTTCATTTTCTGCACGTGTTTGGGTCAGCCTGATCTTTTATCTGGAAGCTGATTGCTCATTCTTAACCCCATGAAAATGGGGTGCATTGGTGGCTTTTCCCACTGCAGCAAATAAAACCCACAGCAAGGCAAGAGCAGCCCAGACCTTGATGGGCAGCTGAAGATGTGAATAATCCAGTCCTGAGCAGGGTGAAATTTGTTGCTGTGCCCTTTTTTCTGGGCACAGGAGCCTCCAGCACCTCCTCACAGCACAACTCTCTGTACAACAATCTGCATCTGCACAGCTTCCCCATAGGTCAAAAGGATTTGAGGGGGAAAATATTACCTATATATAAAATACATAGAATATATTCAATATATCCCCTCTATGTTATTATGTCTCAACTGTTTGAATAGCAGCAAACATTCCACAAGAAGCCAGAAGGGCTCCCAGGCTGGGCTGACAAATGTCACAATTAAACCTTCGTGTTTTGTCCATCCCATGGCACGGCCTTGACACTGGTCACTGTCAGGAGCAATGGTTAATGTCTAATGGGCTGGACTGGGCTGATCCCTGGCAGGAATTCAGCAGCAGGAATTCAGCAGAAATTTGGGAATTGGACTCTGGTGTTCCATCCCCAGGCAGAGCAGCTGCTGGTTCGGGTTTGCACAGCTTGGGGGTCATTAATCATCATTAATCTGAAGAGAATTCTCCCCAGGACTGACAGAATCCCAAAAGCACAGCAGAAACGTGGGGAAAGTCTTTAGTGGATGAGATTTGGAAGAGGCAGCCTGGCCAGAGAGCACTGCTGCTGGAAATCTGGAAAAGATCAACATTTAGGCATGAAGTAGAACTGGTGAGGAGGGTGATGGTCCCAGCCCAGGTCCAGGGAAGTGTCCTGGAAATGTCCATCAGCCAATTTTCAGGGCAAAGGCACTAAAAACACATCTATAAAGAGGGACTGGCTGAGGGGGCTCTGCCCTCCCCAGGGCTTTACACGCAGCTCTAAAATGTCCTTGGCACCCAGTGGAGGTTCAGAGCCCAGCACCAAATCAAAACAGGGTGTTATTCATCCTCAGGACAGCATGAAAACAACAACAACAACAACAAAAATTATCTGTCCTGAGTGGGAAAGCAAGAGAACAGGTCATTATGTTGCAATTTTTCCATTCACATTTTTAAGAACATCTGAGAAAACGGGGCTGGAGGCAGCTCAGAGCTGGGGGTGTTGGTGGTGCAGGAGCACAGAAACCCCCACTTTGGGTGGGCAGAGATCCTGGTAACCCTTCCAGGGCTGCACCCCTAAAAGAGCTGAACTTTTCTGAAGACATCAGAATGACAGATTATTTGCACTTTGCCAAAATGGGCAAGGCTGAGCTGGGCCCTGCTTGCACCACAGGCTGCAGGGCAGTGAGGTGACCATCGGGCAGAGGAGCTGCTGTCAGCCAGGGGCAAACATCAAGGCCCTCTTTGTGCCACGTTGTTTGCTCTCTGCAGATTTTGTTATGTTTGCCTTGCTGGCTGCTTTCTGGGATGTGTTTGAAAGAGAATTTTTCATGCTCAGCCAGTTAATTATTGACCACGGACAAGTGGCCATTGAGCAAGGAGAAATCACAATACAAGGAAGAGGCACAACAGAGCACCTTTCATCTTAACAGGGAAATAAAAGCTTTTTTTTTTTTCTTCTGCTGGGAATTGCCCTCCATAAAATCGTGTCACTTGATGCCCTGAAATCAAATTCCTCATAATTGTTTGTAAGGGTTTTCCTTGGCACCTCTCATCAGCTCCTCTGGGTGCCTTCCCTGAACTTGCAGCAGGCAGGTGGATCTAGAGGTGTGCTCAGGAGATGCACATCAAATCTGATTTTTGGAGGAGCAGATCTAGAGGTGTGCTCGGGAAATGCACATCAAATTTTTGGAGGAGCAGAGCTGAGGTAAATCCCTGCAGCTCACTCAATTCCTCAGCAGCTGAGGAAAGAATTAAAAAGCAGAGGTGAAAATATCACTCTTTTTCTCTTTCATGTGTCCCTGGAGAGAGCAGGGGAGCAAAGAGAGTCACTAAATACAGGCTCCAGTCAGGAATTGTGTGGCAGAGGGAATATTGGGATGAGATCCACGGGCAGTCCTGTTCCCATGGCAAGAACAGAGACATCAACTCCCTTTTCCCATCCAGCTCCTCGACAGGAGCAATTAAAAACCATATTTCTGTCAACTTCACACGGCCACAACCCCCACATCCTCCAAGCACGAAGATCATTAGATGACTGACGTTTTGCAAATGAGATCATTCAATTCTTTCCTCATCTTTTCCAGGGAATGTGAGAAAAATGATGTTGCTGGCGCTCCTCTTCCTGCTCACCTTGCTCCCAGCTGGGTCTGCAAGAGGCAGACACCCCCCTAAGGCAGCCAGTGAGTGTCACCCACCTGGGGGACAGGTTTTGGGGTGGCCAAGGACCAGAGGTGGCACTGGGAAGGGGGGAGGAGGGTCTGGGTGATGCCTGGAGCAGGCCAACCTAGAAACAGAGGCCAGATAAAGTTTAAATATAACAATGGATCTATTTTAAAAAGGCCTGCAGGTGCATTAAGGGCAGACAAAGCCTCCAAAGATGCTACACCTAAAATGGAATGAGTTTATGAGGCTGAAATAAGTTTGGTCTGTTTGCATACCAGGGGTTAATTCTCCAATTCCAGCTTTACATTCCCCCAGTTTGCTCCCCCATAATTCACTTTTGTTACACTTTTTGGGGCCTGAGGCTGCAGGGTGTCCTTGGTTCTCAGGCCTGGAAGGATTGTTTTGTCTGCCCAAAATGTGAAGAGAGCTCACTGAGACTCTGTGTGGAGTTCAGAGTTACACACTAACTCAGGACAGGATCTGAAAAAACACAAAAATTAAATCCTAAGGCATCATGGGGGGAATCTTTATCTCATGGGCACCTGATGCCACACAGCCCTGGGGCCACACGTGCTGCCTTGGGAAGGCTGAGCTGGAACAGAGGCTGGACAGAGCTAAGGGAATAAAGCAGATATTTATTAAAAAGGCCTTTAAGAATAGACTTTGGGCAGCACAAGAGCCTGGCCAGGGCTACACCCAAGATGGACTTAAAATGGTCACAAAATGGACCCAAAATGGTCACAGAATGGACCCAAAATGGTCACAAAATGGACTCAAAATGGTCACAAAATGGACGATCAGTCACGGGGTCTCACACTGTTATAAGTTTTGGTCCATTTGCATATTGGGGTTTAATTGCCCCATTACAGCTTCAAATTATACAGTCCCACCCTTCTTTTTTTCTCCCTTAAGCCCACCATTGTGCTTTTGGGCCTGAAACTCGTAACAGCGATCCCTGACCTCCATCTGGGAAAAAGATTTATTTTGTCACCCAACTTTGTGAAGAGAGTTAATTAACATTAATTAACTGCACCCTTGGGCAGCAGAGAACCTGGAACACACAAAATCCGAGCTGAAGGCGTGGCAGGGCCCGTGTGGCACGCGGGGCTCTCACACCCAGCCCCGTTTGTCCCCGCAGTCTCCAGCCCCGTGTTCGGCCCGCGGCAGGTGCACGGCGTCCTGGGCGGCTCCGTCACCTTCAGGTGCTTCTACCCGCCCACCCCCATGAACAGGCACGACAGGAAGTACTGGTGCAAGCAGACGGGCTCCAGGTGTGTCACCCTGGTGGCCACGGGCTTCGTGGCTCCCGGCTACCAGGGCAGGATCTCCCTCACCGACCACCCCGAGGAGGAGAACTTCCAGATCAACATCTCGGAGCTGGGGCTGGGGGATTCCGGCACCTTCCAGTGCGGCCTGGGGGTCAATGGCAGGGGGCTCTCCCACACGGTCACTGTCAACGTTGCTGCAGGTAATTACAACCTTAGGACTCCTTAAAATAACATTTTCTTCGAGGTTTTTTTTTCCCCCTCATCTCCCTTTTAAGCAAGGCTCCAGCTGTGTGGTGTCTTCAGGGGCTTTCAGGGAGGTTTCATTCCTGTCTCTGTGCACAGCCCCACCCGTTCCTGAGGCAGCTGAGCTCTTCTACGTGAAGCTCCGCAGCACCTGGACCGTGTCCTGCAGCTTTGGGAAGGACACTGCGGACATCAGGAAATACCTGTGCAAGAAGGAGAAGGACGGCTGCCGGAACATCGTCAACAGCCATCAGGAAATTGATCCTGATTTCCAAGGGAGAGTTCTGCTGACCTTTGAGGAGACTCCAGGCTCGTTCAGCATCACCATGACTCAGATGGACTGGGAAGACACAGGCCTGTACTACTGTGGGGCTGGTGAATATGGGAAGGATGGCGTTTCCAAGGAGCTGGACGTGTTTGTCTATGAGGGTGAGCAGTTCCCAGGGTGTTTTCCCCTTCCTCTCTCCTCCTCTTCAGAAGCATCACCTGCAGTCTCGCTTTATTTAGCAAGAACTTGAATCTCTCTTTGCTATGATCCTATTCTCTCATCTACACACTTCCTTCTGTTCATTTAACCACCTGTAATGTCCTAAACCATCACTAAAGAAAGCTTGGATCCAGATTTCACCTTCCCAGAAGTGGACAGCTCTGTTCCCCAGCCCAATACTGCAGGAGACAAATTCCACAGCCCCAGTCTGAGGCAAGCAAGCTCTCTCTTCAAGCCCCCAGCTCCTTAAATCTCAAGCTGACAGATGTAGATGGCCCCTCTAGCAAAGGGAACAGAGCTTTGGAATATCTATGCATAAATCCAGCAACACTCAGTGTGATTTGGGAAAAAGCAAGGCTTGACCGACCCTTTAGGATCAACTCCCACCAGTGCCAGGACAATCTCCTGAGGTTTGCCCCCCTGAGCTTTGCCTGGCCTTCCTTCAGCTGTGGCAACTTTGATTAATCTGATAATGTTGATTTTCTTGGGAGGGCATCCCATAGACACAAGTGAGACTCTTAAAACCTCTCATTCCATCCTCACCAACAGACAAAAACTTCCCGAAGTTGAAGACCACAGTGACTGGAAAAACTGGAAGTTCAGCCACCTTCGAGTGCCTCTACGAACCCCTGAAGAAATCCTCCACGAGGATCTGGTGCAAGTGGAGGATCCAGGGGGGCTGTGACAAGATCATAGACAACAGTGGGAACGTGAAGTACAACTATGAAGGAAGAGTGGCCATGTTCGAGAACCCTGAGAACAAAACTGTCACCATCATCCTCAACCAGCTGCAGAAAAGGGACGAAGGCTTTTACTGGTGCATGACCAATGAACTGAAGGAGCAGCAATCATCCACAGAACTGAAGGTTGTGGAAGGTAAGAGCCGTGCACTGGCAGTCCTCTGCCTGCTCAGGAGGTCCAGAACCACCCCAAGTGAACAGTCTGGCTTTTTGGGAAGGGCTCCGAGCCTGAACTCACCCCAGCAGCTTTAAAACTGAGAGAGAAGCCTCAGTTCTGCAGGAATCCATTCAAGTGGATTCTGGTGAAGTTTTTCTTAAGCTTTGCATGAAAAGAACCATTAAAGCCTCTTTAGTGTTAATTTAGCGAGGCAAGGAGCCCTTTCCCTGCAGCACCTGCACCTGCTGACTGCCACCCCCACCCCAAACCCACCACAGCCCCAGTCTGAGGCAAGTCACAGAATCACAGAGTCACAGAATTTTTAGGTTGGAAGAGACCTTTAGGATCATCGAGTCCAACCCATGTTCTAACACCTCAACCAGATCATGGCACCCAGTGCCACATCCAGTCTTTTTTTAAACACATCCAGGGTTGGTGACTCCACCACCTCCCTGGGCAGATGATTCCAGTATTTGACCACTCTTTCCGTGAAAAACTTCCTCCTTAAATCCAGCCTGTATCTCCCTTGGAGCAGCTTGACACTGATGTTCTGTTTGCCCTGGCAGGAGAACCTGCTCTGAGGGGACCGAAGGAAGTGGAGGCACAGGCGGGCTCCCGGGTGGATTTAACCTGCTCCTACCCGTGCCAGTACTACTCCTACGAGAAATACTGGTGCAAATGGAACAACACCGGCTGCCTCATGCTGCCGGAGCAGGAGCAGGGGCTGCAGGGGCCGGCTGCCAGCTGTAACGCGTCCACCAGGACGGCTGTGCTCAGCTTTGACCCGGTGACGGAGGAAGATGAAGGCTGGTACTGGTGCGGGGTGAAGCGCAAAGACGTCTTCGGGGAAGCCATGGCCGTGGAGCTGCGGGTGAGCGCAGGTGAGCTCCGGGGGAGCGCAGGTGAGCTCCGGGCAGGGCTTTCCCTCCTTGTCCTGGTGCCGAGGGAGCGCTCTCCATCACCGCTAGGCTGCAGCAGCTCGAAGCAGAAGCGCTGCCGCTCCAGCGAGGAGCCAGCAGCGCCCCGGTTCGCGCTGTTCGCCTCCAGTGTTTTCATTCATTCATTCAAGTTTTGACTGCCCAGTCATGAAAAGCCCAGTGTAAAACTCGCCTCTTTCCGCACCAGTTTTACTCGTAACCCCTCGCTGGTGAGTTGTTCCTATTTTACATCGTTCAGTTTAGGCAGCATCTGGCGGCTTTCAGGTGAAGAGGTGATGGAGTTCGGAGATTTTGCTCCAGGGAATTTCTTATCTGAATGAGCAGGAAACCAGTGAGGAGCAGGAGAGGCTGGCACCAACAGCAAGGGGCTCAGTCTGAGCTTTGGTGGAGTCGAGTTCCAATTCAATTTTGGAATTGAAATGGTTTTGAGGGATGGAATATTGTCAGAGGCAGAGAAAGAGTAGAGCCCTGGGTATGGGGTGTTTCCCCATCCTAAGTGAGTGATGGCCAGAGTGACAATGGAGTGAAACTGTCCCATTTCATTGCTTTTGCTGGGCAAGGAGCCAGGAATAACAGCAAAGCAAGGATGCAGGATTGGATCTGGAAATATTAGAGGCAGAACTTAGAAATGACAGCCTTTTTCAAAAGTTCATAGGCAGAGAGCTCCTACTCGAGCTTTTTGCAGTAAATGCTTTGATGTGAGAGCATTTTGGGTCTCAAAGCCCCATTTTAAAGAGCCTCTCACAGAAAACCAAAACCCGTGACAGCTCCCAAACACACCCCAGCAGTTTTTGTGTCCAATTCTCCTGCTGCTGCTCCCTCTAACCACCCTCCTCCCTCCCTGGCACACACAGGGGGCGATGCCAAGCACATCCCTGAGCTCCTGGATGCTGATTCCAGCCCTGGAGCTGCTCCCCCGGGAGGAGCCTACAGCGACGCTGAGGTGCGGAAAGGAGCTGCCCCAGAAAGGTTGGTTCTCTCCATCCCCTGCCACTCGTCACTTTTGTGGGGTTTACACAATTCTGTTTGTACACCCTGTGTGTGTTGTTTAGCAACACACACAAAAAAAACTTATCCCCAAAGAGCTTGGCTCTAAATGTCAGAGAAGATAAAAAGTGACAGCAAAGGGTAAGATGACTCACAATTAATCTCCAATTCAAGAAAATAGTATCAGAAGGAAAT
>VWYE01012764.1:143924-177464 GCA_013398995.1 Alaudala cheleensis | reverse complement strand
AGCCCTCAGCCCTTCCTTGCTGAAAAACCCCACAGAGACACCCACTGCCCCCTCCCCAATACCTTCCTTCCTCTGCCTGCAGAGTTCATCACCACCACGGATGCTCAGGAAAGTGCTGCAGACACAACGAAGGCAAAAAGGGTGAGTGGAGGCAGGAGAGAGGCCACTGAGCTGGGAGCTGTGGCCACAGCCCTGCAGTGTGTCCCCAAGGGGCTGTCTCCTCCCCGGGGCTTTATTTACACCCAGGTGTTCTCGATTTAACCCGGATGCAGCCCCGTGGGTGGGTCTCACCCCCTGGTTTGGCAGAGGCATTAACAGCAGCCACTTTGCTTCGAGACACGAACCAAGGCAGCCCCGGGCAGCGTTGGGAAGGTTGGGTTTGTCACCAGAAATGTGAATCACTGGGAGAAGCAGATGGCTGGAAACCATCACATCCCACTTCTCAGTGCTCCGGGGGCACAGGGAGGGCTCTGCCAATGCAAGGGCTGAGATTTGTTCTGATCTCTTCCTTAATTTTTTCTGCCTTCCCCTAATTTTTTCTGCCTCTCCTGTCCTCGGGTAACCTCGTGGCACAGTGGCACCGTTTGGCAGGAGCTGCAGGTGCCAGATTCAAGCCTGTGCTTTCCAAAGTCCCCACCAAGAAGAGAGGTGTGGGTGTTGTAAGTGCCAGGAGCTGGACTGGAGCAATCAAGGGAACTGCCAGGGCACCAGTAAAGCCCAGCAGCTTTAGGACAGCAGAGCTGGATGCCAACCCCCAGGGACGGGCTTGCCAAGGAATCCCAAACCTAAAATCTTCTGGGATGCCCCCAGGGTGATGCTCACATGAGCACCAGCGGATTGTCCCACTCCTCCCGCGTTATCCCGGGATATCCACAAAACGCCGCCCGTGCCCATCCCCTGACTGTGCCCTCCTGTCCCCCCCAGAGCTCCAAGGAGGACGCTGAGCTCGCCTACTCCTCCTTCCTGGAGGCCTCGCACAGCATCGCCCAGGGCAGCTCCGGGGAGGACAGCGCTGTCCCGGCCGTGTCCCCGCCCCAGCCCCGCGTCTGAGGGGAGGCGGCAGCGCCTGGCACCGGCTCCACCTCGAGGATCACAATGTCAGCAAAGCAACACTGTTCACTGCTCCCACAATTCGCTGTAGCTTGACCTTTTGTTGTTTGTTTTTGGGGTTTTTTTTCTTTGTTTTGGGGATTTTTTGTTTAAATTCAGCTTCGAGCGGTGATTTAGGAGGAATGGTTTGATGCCAAAGAGGGGTGGAAGGGCAGGTCTGGGTGAGGAGGTTGGGCTGGGGAACAGCAGGAACTCGAGAGGCTCATCCCACACTAGGCTCTCAGAGGCCAGAAGGAGCATAGAGTGAAAAAAAAAAAAATTAAAAAAAAAATCCCAGCAATTTTCTTTTAAAGGCAGCTGGACAACCCTTTAGAGCAGCATCTGATGATTTTGATTCCTCTCAGCTTTCCCTTTGACCTGAGGGTAGCACCTGCAGGCCAGACACGTCTGGAGTGTTCTTCTGTGTGTGAGCAATAAAGAATCTAGCGGCTTTCAGCAGACCGGGGAGCTCAGGGTCTGTGGGATATCACAGGAGAACCCGCCCAGAGGGGCACAGAAAGGGTGGGAAAAGCTGAATATCCCACAGATAAAGCGGTGCAGGAAGCTGTAATGACAAAGAGGTGACAATGGCAGGCACCGAGTTTCACTGAGGATAAACACGAATTACTCCTGAATTGTGGATTCCAGAATCTCACTGAGGATAAACCACAAATAATTCCCGAACTGTGGAACTTTCAGTGCTGGGATGAGCAGGGCAGCGTGTCCCTCCTGCTCACCGGTTGTCACAGCCGCATCTCACCTTCCTGCCAGCCCTCAAAGGGGAGGTGGGGACTCACCTGCCGCATCCCCGGGGCTGCATCCGCTCAGTAGAGAGGGGAAGGGGTTGGGAGCTCGGGAAAGGCGTGGAGGGGCAGGGAGAGGTCCGTGGGGGAGTCAGGACAGATCCGTGGAGGAGCCAGGACATGTCCGCGCCCGCCCGGAGCCGCTGGAAGGGAGGCAAAGCCTGACTCAGGCGCAACAGGAAAGGCGTGAGCTTGGAGAGCATCCCCGGCGGGCAGCAGAGACAGGAGAACGCTCCGGTTTGGAAATTTCTGAGAGGAGAAAACCCCTTTTGCTCTCCCTTTGTAAATCCTCTTCCTCCTCAGGCTGCCCCGGGGCGTCCTTTGCCCAGCTCCGCTCCTCCCTCGCTGCCCTGGGAGCAGCCGGGATGGGGGAGAGGAGCAGGGACTGACAGATGTGGGTGGGCTGAGCACCCTGCAGCCCTCCTGCGCCCCTCGGCTGTGCCCTCCGCCCCTTCCCACTGCTGGCACCTCCTTCCCAAAGGGGACCGGCGCTGGGCTGCTGCTGTGCCCTGCAGAGGGGACACAAGGGTGAAATCCCGGGTTTTGGTGAAAGCACCGAGCCAGGCACGGAGTGAGGGGTGCAGGACACCCCCTGAGGTGTGATCCAGGGCTGGGATGGGCTGCGATGATTGTGACATCAGCCGAAGGTGTGGGACAAAACGCTCAAGCTGCGATGCAGAGCCCACAAAGATCCATGAGGAACTCAGCGAGCAGCCCCTGCTCCTTCAGCAGGTTCCAGCTGATTTCCTGCAGTCAGGGACGAGCTGTGGCACCTCTCTGCATCCCAGCGTTGTTCCCAGGGGTTGTTCTTCAGCAGAGAGTCGTGGGATGTCCCTCACCCCTCCCATTCCTAAAAGAGTCCTGGAGCTGCAAAATGAGCTCTCCTGATTTTCCTCCTGCGTTCGTGCCCTGACACCTGGACAAACGAAACCCCTGAGAAAGTGAATCAACAGAATCAAATCCCTTCCCTTTGGCAGGAGCAAACATCTGAGGGAGGACAGTGAGCAGCCAGAGGTGTTTCCTCTGAAAGTGAATCAGCAGATGCCCCCCAGCGTGCCAGGTGTGCCACGGGGAAATGCTGCTGCTGGTCCATCCCCAGCCGGGATTTAGAGCCCCAGCAACACCCAAAACGGGAGAGAGCAGAGCAGAGCTATAAATAACACACAGTTTTGGGGACAAACCGAGGGGATTTAGGTCTGAGTTTGGTGTTTCTGGCGTGCCAGAGTGACAGAATCTGCTGTAAAGGGACACCACTGAGAATTCAGAAAGTTTCACCAGCAAGAATCACATAATTCCTCCGAATTTTGACCAACAGACTCAGCACAGTTTCAAGTGGGGTTTATTTACAGTCATCACAACCAATTTCCACAAAACTCACTCCTGAGTGTCAGTAAATTGCACAATACACTCAAGAACCTTTTTCTATTCAGCAACCACATAATCTTGCACAAAAGCTTTTTTTTTTTACTGATAAGGCAGAAAATATCATCTCAAAAGGAAACACAGATTTCTAAGGCCTGACACACCTGCTGGGACCCATTCTTGGAAGCATTTCTCACACTGTACTTCTCATTTCAGCCAGATCCACCAGCCCTGAGAAGCTGCCCAGGTTTGTGCAGCATCAGCTGCACCAGAGCCCTCCCAGCCAGCTCTCAGCACTCCCCACATCCCCTGGACAAAGAAAAATCTGTCATTTAAACAAGAATTTTATGACATGATCACAGCTTCTGTCTGCCAGCAGGAGAAACCCTTGTGGGTTTTCCCTGGGAGCATCCTTTGGTAGCAGCGAGGGTGATGCTGATTTAATCAAACTCAGAATTATTTCTGTCTTAATGAAGACTCTGCTGATGTCCCTGGCTGGCAAAGCACTCCCTGTTTGCCTGAATGCAGCTGGAACTGCTGAGGAGCTGCACTGATGCTCTGATTTATTGTCCCTCTCATCTCTGCAAAGCCCCTGCAGCTCCGTGGGTAATTAACACCGCCCACTAACGAGATTTCTCCATCCAGTCCAGGAGGATGTCCAGCTCCCCCAGGGATTTCATGGCTGCAGATGTGACATTCAGCTGAAATGACACAGAGGAACGAGTTGTGAGCAAAAACACAGAATTTAAATACCTGTGTTAATTCCCAGGCTCAGTCACCAACTCACCCCTTCATAGTTTGCAAGGATTTGCTTGAATTTCTCCGTGGATTCTTCCCCACACACACAATTGTTCTGCTCACGCTGGAAAAACAAGATTATTATTATTATTCATTAGTCTGGGCTGTTCATTTTTAAAATTAGGATTTTAGCTTCTGATTTTGGGTATCACAAACTGAGACACTGGGAAAGGCTGCAGGTCCCTAAGTCAGGCTTTAGCTCACATGAGCTGGCTTGGCAGACAGGACAGGATCAATTTTGGATTATTTAGGAGCAATGGGGGAGTTTGCTGCTCAGTGGGCAAATATAAAAATCTCTCAGTGGACAGATCACTCTGCTTTATATTCTCATTAAAACCACTTAGAAAAATAGACACTTTGCAGCTTTATAAATCTTGTTTTAGAGATGGAATATTAAGAGATGCTGGAGCAAACCCCAGGACTTACACACTGCTCAAGCTTCCTCCTCACACTGAGGAAGGAGTTGGCAATGCTGCTGATTTTCCTGTTCACAAACGAGTCCTCAGTCCTGCAGTGCTTGAAAACTTTGTCCACGTAGAAGGTGAAGAGCTGGTGAGTGATGCAGCACCTGTCTGAGGACTGAGAAAAATGAATTTAATGACTAAAAGTTCTTCCAGAGGGTGTGAGCTGCAGTCACTCTCTGGGATAAAGCATCTCTGACAGGAAACTTGTGGTAGCTGAGCACAGCAGGACAGTTTGACTCAGAGAAAGCTGCTTCAGTGGTGCTTGATTGAGGCTGATAAAATAGATGGGAAATCGTTTCAGGCTGGTTTTCCAGGAGATCCATCCTCAGCAAGTCTCACCAAAACAAACCAGCTGATTTTGCAGCTGGGTGTCAGAGGCTGAGGCCAGGACAGTGGCTTTGGGGTGTGAGAAAGCTGAAAACGACTGATTTGTGATGGATTGCACTTCTCAGGGTCACATTCACCTGCATTTTTGGGCTCCCCCAGAACCTACCTGAACCTTGTGGAGGGAGTGGGGGTGGGACAGGATGCTCAGGCTGCGGATGGGGTCTCTGGATTGCTGTGGAGAGAGGGACATGGGCAGGGAGCTGCTCCAGAGGAGCTCCAGGAGCTGCCAGGGGCTCCCCCAGGAGCCTGGGGAATACTCACAATATTGGCTTTAATTGCCCTGAAGCCAGCCCTGATCTCTTCTGTGCTCATGGAAACCCTGCAGGCTCCAAAGTGGAAGATTTTGTCGGCAGCTGTCGGCATCAAACTCACCCAGCAGGACGTGGAGAAGAGGCAGAGGAGCAAGGGGGATCCTCTCATGTCAGCTGCCCTGGGAGACCTGCCCCAGGAAGGGAATATTCCTCGTTATTTTCCTGAATGACACAGCTGTGATCTGTGTGAAAATACACACATTTTATATAAAATTTGTACATCTGTATGAAAAACCCCAAATTAGTACCCCTTACCCATTTCTTTTTTGCTCCCCCAAAAAATCAAATAAAATCAAATTTTTAACAGAAGAGCTCAAAAAGAAAAGGCAAAATAAATAAAACATCAGTTTAAAATGCACCTAAATCAGAGTTCTCCCAAAAAAAATGTTATCAGAAAATTAAATACAGTGCAATTAAATTTAAATTTTTAAGTCAAATGACACAGAAACAACAGGAGGTAACTGACTGAAAGAAACAGACCCCAAAATCTTATCCCAAAAGTTTCCCTGTGGAACAGCATTTCTCAAACACAAGTTTTGTTAGCACTGAAAATTGAGGTTATTAATGAAAAAAAATATTTCAGAGATCAGAATACGAGGAAATACCCAAAAGAACAAGGAGCAAAGGGATAAATTCAGTCTCTTACCTTGTCCTTTGGTGTGGCTTCACCTCCCTCACCCAGCTCTGACCTGGAGAGCTCCGAAGGGAACGTTTTTATCCCGGTACCAGGAGGAAATAACTCCTGGATTAACTTTTGGGATTTTTCTTGCTTTTCCCGGCACGTATTTCCTTTTGTAATTTGCTGAATTAATGAGCTGGTGCAAGGGCCCAGCTCTGGCTCTCCCACAGGTGTTTCCCTCACCTACGGAGGCGGGAACTCCTGGCACCACCACGGGGTTTTTCCTTTGGGAAGAGGGACGTGACCAAAGGTAGGGCCCATCCTGGGGGTCACCCTGTCCCACCATGGAGCGATGCTGGCTGTCCCCTCCTGCAGAGGGGCCGTTCCCAGCTCCTCACAGAGGTGTTGGGACCTGGGAAGTTCAGTGGCGTCACCCCACGGGGTGATCCCAAAACCCCGGCACTTCTGGCAATGATGGCCCTGGTGGAAAACCAAAATCCAGTTCAAGGTTTTCTCCATCATTGTCCTGGCACAATTGGCCTTCCCCTGCCACTTTCAGGGAATTCTGCTCCCAGATTCGAGGAATCCTACTGCGAGGTTCAGGGAATGCTGTTCCCTCAGTTCCTGGACATTTCTCCATCCTGTCTCCCGTGTGTTGGCACAGAAACTCGAGGTCAGGGGTTTTGCAGGACACAGCTCCCACCCTGCTGGCACAAGGAGCGGTTTCCATGCTCAGAGGTGACCATTGTTCACAGCCCAAATCTGTCACCCTGCAGGAGTTTCACTGACCCCTTCACAAAGTCCCCCAGCCCAATGGCTCAGTGACATCCACGATCATCCCACCACAAACATTCCCTGCTCAGCAAAACTGCTGCAGCCAAGGAGCAGCCACGTTCTCCTGCCAGCATTTCAGCCCCAGGCTGTCCCCAGGCACCCAGGATTTGTCACATTGTCCCACAGACGTGGCAGTGCTGGTGCCAACCCCCAACCCCTGCACCACTGGATGTTTCTGCAGCCCCTTTGGACAGAGCTCCATTCAGTCTACAAACAAAAACGTGCAGCTCAATAAACTCCCTGGAGTTTCTGGGGCCAGGAGGGGATGGTCAGCTGGGCTTGGAGGGCACTGGGGTGGCAAAGTCACCCCTCTGATGCCAGAGGCAGCCTGTGGAATGTGCTCCTGCAGGGAGCAGCAGCCCCAGCGTGTCCCTGCTGCAACGCCCTGTGCACCAGGGCTGTCCTGCACGGATCTGCTGCCTGACTGATGAATTTATTGATAATAATTATTGATAATCAGGACCAGGCATGGCCCTTTTCTGCCCAGGCTGGTCAGGCTGTTGCACACAGAGCTGCTGAAGCTGCCCCAGATGTGCCCACCGTGCCTCGCTCACCCCCTGGAAATCAGCCAGAGTGCAGAGCCCAGGCTGCAGCGAGTTGGATTTGCCCTGGCACACAGAGCTGCTGAATCCGGGACAGCACAGGGCTGTAAATCCCTGCCTCCCTCCCCCAGATCCCAGCTGCTGCCTGGAATTGCAGCAGAAGTTTCTCTGGAAGCAGAGGAAGCAGCAGCATTCCCGGGAGCCCGGTGCACGCCCAGCCGGGGTGAGGAAACAAGGGAAGAGGCAGGGAGGTCTTACTTCATTATGTAAATGGCAGATGACATGAAAGCATTTCTTTCTTTTCGGGGTTTTTTTTCCTCCCCTTTGGTGACTGATCCGACGCCCAGGATGGGTCAGCCAAGTGCCAGAAGGCAGGGAAGGGACGTGGCTGTGGGGGAGGTGGAGGAGAAGGCGCTGGGATGATCCGGGAACAGGAGGGAAATGTCGGACTGTCGGAGTTCAGAGCCTTGCACAGCTCTCTGCAGGTGTCCCTCAGCCTCCCTGCCCTGTCACCGACCTTCTGCCAAGCAAAGGAAACTGCAGGACCCTCAGCACGAGGAGGAGGAGAAGCCCAGCAGGGTGGGGGACAACCCAGAGAGGTTTTCATTTTGGGGTTTTGGGGTCTGTGGTGATGATGGAGCAGCCCAAGTGCTGGGGATGGTCCAAAGCCTCTCATTTCAGAGCAGCTGTGGGGGGCCCCGCAGGGTCCCCAGAATGGTTCAGGTTGGGAGGGACTCAGAGACCATCCCCAGACAGGGCAGGGACCAATTCCACTGTCCCAGGCTGCTCCCAGCCCCATCCAGCCCCTCCTTGGGCACTGCCAGGGATCCAGGGGCAGCCACAGCTGTGCCAGGCCCTCCCCACCCTCACAGGGAAGAAATTCTTCCCAAAATCCCACCTAACCCTGCCCTCCGGCAGTTTAAAGCCATCACCGCATTGGACCAAACCCAGATGGAAGCGAATCAGCCCAGCGTGGCTTTCCCCAGGCTGTCACCAACCCCCCTTCAGCTCCAGCAGCATGAAAATACCCTCGGCAAAACAGCAAATCATCCCTCGTGGGCTCTGGGAAGGAAGAGGGATTCCTGAAACCCAGCCCGGTGACGCTGCGGATGAGCTCAGTGAAAAACGGGGAGTGATTCCCGCAGGCACCTTGGGCATGGTTAAACCTTTGGGGCTCTGCAGGGCCGGGAATGGGGCAGGGAAAGGGCCGGGAATGAGGCAGGGAAAGGNGGGATTCCTGAAACCCAGCCCGGTGACGCTGCGGATGAGCTCAGTGAAAAACGGGGAGTGATTCCCGCAGGCACCTTGGGCATGGTTAAACCTTTGGGGCTCTGCAGGGCCGGGAGTGGGGCAGGGAAAGTGCCGGGAATGGGGCCGGGAATGGGGCAGGGAATGGGGCAGGGAAGGGGCCGGGAATGGGGCAGGGAAAGCGCCGGGAATGGGGCAGGGAAAGCGGTCCCAGCCCCAGGATCACTCCCAGCCCACGGCGGTTCCTCCCTCGGGGTTTTCTGGCAGGCACGTTGTGACACGTGAGAAACCAAGTTACTCCTTTGGGGGTCCCTAGAAGCTTAAAATCCCCGAGAGTCTTGAAACAGAGGCAAAAGAGTCAAAAATACCTATTCCTTTGATCTAACTCCCTAGAAAAAAAACTAGAGATGCAAACCACGTGAGTTTAATTAGTATAATTTTTGTTATTGGGGTTTAATTGTCCAATTACAGCTCTAGGTTATGAAGTCCCATCCGTGTTTCTCTCTTCAGCCCAGCCTTGTTTGTGCTTTTGGGCCTGAAAACTTGTGATGGTTGTCCTTGTTGTCCATTTGGGAAAGGATTTATTTTGTGTCCCTGCTCTGTGCAGAGCTGAGTGACACCGAATGTGAGCTCAGAGCTGCACCTGAGGCAGCACAGAACCTGAAAAACACGAAAGCTGAGATGAAGACACCAGGAAAACCACGCTGGGAGGGAGGAAGGAGCCTCTTGGAGCTCCCAGCGCCGCGGGGACGATGCTCAGCCCTGCCCGTCACTGCTGTGGTGACAAAAACACCTCCAAGGGTGGCAGAAAGCCCCAGGCTGCTGCAGAGCAAGAGCTTGGGGCGGTGACTAACACAGGACACGGTCCTGGAGAGCCCGGGAGCGTGACAGGGACCAGACACTCGGAAAGGACACGGCACTGACTCACCCCCGCCTGGTCGGGTTGGGAAACTCAGCCCCGCTCCATCCCCCGTGCGCCCCACTGGTGTTACTGGGAGCTGCTGCAGTCCTGAGCCTGCCCTCAGCCAGCTTCATTCATTCCCAGTGATTCCTTTTGAATCATTCATTTCATCCTCCAAAAAAAAAAAAAAATCCTTAAATAAATTGTCATCGAGCTGTTCTGATCCAAACGCACCCCGCTCTCAAGGACTGGTCCCAAACCACGATTTCAAGTTTCCAGTAAAGTGTCTCAGGGTGATAAGGCACCCCGAGTTTCAATAGTGCCTTTCAAGGCACTTTTTGTACTCCAAGAAGTTCTGATAACGCTCCTTGGTTTGACATTCTTTGTCATCGCCCCTATTTCACAGCAGCTTTAGGGCAAACCATCGTTTCAGATATGAGCCTGATAATGGTTTTTCTCAGCTCCCCAGAGCCAGAGAGTGAGAGAAATGCTCCCACAAATGTTCAGAAAGGAAGAACTGAGCATCCAGCAGCAATATCTGGGCTCAGGATCCCTTCCTGATCCCTTTCAGCAAAAGAGCTGCAAACACCAACTCAGCCATGTGAAACAAAAATGACTGTGGGGTGTCACACCTGCCCTGATAATGCTGCAGCTCACCAAAACCCCCCTCAAAGAGCTGTCGTTCTGTTGTCAGCAGCAGAAGAAAACGTTCCTACTTGCTTTTTCTACACTGGAGTAATTTCTTTGACGCCTGAAGTGATGCAATTTGTGAGCCAGCCCTGCCCTCTGCGCAGCTGGGTGTCAGTGGAAAGGTGAAACTCGGTTCTCAGTCCTTAAAAATCAGTATTTAATCATCAAGAAATCCCTGTCCCTCCAACGCAGAGCCAAAACCTGGTTTGAAGGAGTGCAAATCTGGCAGTGTCCCCCTGAACCCACGGACAGCAGCACCCTGCAGGTGTCACCCCTGGTGTCACCTTCCCCTGTCATGGAAACGCCCTGGGCCAGCCCTGACAATCAAACTGCTCTTCTCTCTCTTAATTAATGCAGTTCATTATGGGCAGAAAGCCTGGCCAGGGCCAGCTCCAGCCCTGTCCCAGCCCCAGCTCTGCAGTGCTGCTGACAGAAGTTAAAAAAAAAATTGTTTTTCTCGGTAAGCTCGAAAAATGAGTCAGAAAACAGTGAGTGAGGAGGTGCTGCTGGAGAGGCACATCGTGTACCCTCTCCTCAGTCACGTTTCAAGCCAAAACCGCTTGAATAATTCTGAAAATCAAGCACTGAGTAGGGAGCAGCGGGCTGAGCCTCAGGGAAATGCGATTTTCATCCAGCCAAGCTCCAAGAGACACCCAGAGCAGGAGTTCAGCTGCTCTCCAGGATTATTCCCGAGAGGTTCACAGTGCCCAGGACTCCCAGGAGCTTCAGGATGGGCAGAGCAGCTCCTTGCCCAGTTCTGGAGGGTTCAGGGACCTTTGGAGAGCCTGGGACAGTGTTCCTCACCCCAAAGCCATGTCCCTCATCCAAAACAATGTCCCTCATCCAGGACAGTGTCCCTCACCCCAAAACAATGATCCTCACCCCAAAACAATGATCCTAACCCCAAAA
This sequence comes from Alaudala cheleensis, assembly GCA_013398995.1. Taxonomy (NCBI): domain Eukaryota; kingdom Metazoa; phylum Chordata; class Aves; order Passeriformes; family Alaudidae; genus Alaudala; species Alaudala cheleensis. The sequence goes on along the minus strand of VWYE01012764.1, from coordinate 166,507 downwards.
ACAATGACCTTCACCCCAAAACAATGACCCTCATCCCAAAACAATGTCCCTCATCCAGGACAGTGTCCCTCACCCCAAAACAGTGACCCTCACCCCAAAACAATGACCTTCACCCCAAAACAATGACCCTCACCCCAAAACAATGACCCTAACCCCAACACAATTCCTGAATCCTCCTGATTTAGGGCATTGTCCCTCTGGGGCTCTTCCTGCCATGGTCAGACACCAAGAGCCCAGCCCGGGGTGTCCCCAGCAGGAAGGGGACAGTGCCACGTCCCCCAGGGAGCATCACCCCAGTGCTGGGGTTCACCCTGGGCTCCCCCTGTCCCGGCTGGATGTCCTTGGCCAGGTCAGGGACACGTCCCAGCAGTGCCACCTCCTGTGCCAGCTCCTGCCCAGCACAGATGTGGCACTCACTGTGACTCACTATTGGCACTGCTGCTGCTGCTGCTGAGACAGGATTTCGCCCTGAAAGGGGAAAGAAACTGCAACAACAAAAAAAAAAAACAAAGAAAAAAAGCTGATTTTCTTTATTTTACCCCTCCTCTTCTGAGATTCACCTTTGAGGAAGAGGAAAAGCGTGGTGGAGGATCTCGAGCATTGACAGCTGTTCTGCAGAAAATTCATGTAGTCACCAGGGTGGGGGGTGTGGAAGGTTAGATAATTGTTTCCCCTGCTCTGGCTAAACGTGAAGTCCTATTTTGGTTATCATAAATGGCATCTTCCCCACAGGGAAATGCATGTTTCAGGCTTTTAGAGTTAAATAATTCAGCTCAAAAAGCACTTTTTTTTTTTCTTTTTCATCTATCCAGCATTTGTGTTTCAGCTGCCACCTCTGTGTCCGTGTGAGGCCACCCAAAGTGTCCCTGTGCCCAAACCCAGGTTGGTCATGCCAAGGACCAGCCCAGGGGAGCCCAACTCACCCCTGCCCAGCTCAGGGACCAACTGGAGAATTCAAATTGGCCTTGGGAAATTTTCATCCCAAAACTGCAGCAGCTCAGGAGTTGCCCAAAAAGGGGAGGGAATCATCCATCACATTCCAGGAGCCACCAGCAGCACCAACACCACTGGGAGCAGCTCTGGGCTCTGGGCCAGGTTCTGCTGGGATTCCCAAACCCATCAGTTCTCCTGTTCCTCCCATCCTCGTTTCTGGAGAGCCAAAAGCTGCTGTGGCAGCACAATCACACGAGGCATTTCACAGCAACGCAGAATCCCCTGGGCTGGAGGAGACTTCAGAGATCACCCAGTCCAACCATCAACCACAGCACACCCATAACCACCCCTAAACCGTATTCCCAAAAGTATCTTTGGATGGAAAACCAGGCTCGGCCCGTGGCTGGAGCAGCCAATGGATCTGAGGATCCCACACAGCCCCTGGGTTTGCCCCGAGGGCGAAACGAGCTGACAGTGCAGGCAATAAATGACACTTAATGAAGGAGAAACTGAGAGCTGGCTGCTATCAGCTCCGTTTTTGAACGATCCAGGGAGCAAATGAATCACTCCAAGAGCCAGTCAGGTTGGGCTTTCACCAAAACTGAAAGCTGTGTTTCAGTAAACTCGCGGCTGGATCTGCGCGGCGCCGGGTTTCGGTTTTGGGTTCATTTATTGCCCCTCTCCATTTCACAACCCCCAGCAGCCAGGGCTGGTTTCGGGATGGAGGAACGTGAGCTCGGGGAGTTCTCCTCCAGCTCTGGCCCCGGGGCAGTGAGAGGGACAGCCAGGGACAAGCAGGGAAGGCTGGCACCTCGCTGGGCTCCACCGATTCCTGAGTTGATAACGCATCCTGTGGGAAGGGGGGAAACCAGGAAAACTGGGCACTGTTTGTTTGGGTGTAAATTCCTGGGAAATCGTGTTTTGACACAAGGCTGATTTTTCCAGGAGATTCTCCAGTTCCCCTGGGTAGCTCTGCCTGATCCTGGCACTCATGGGGAGCCCCAGCTTGGCCTCCTGTCCCCAGAGGAGGCTGCAGGACCTGGAAAATGCAGAGCATTTCCTCCCTGCACAGCCCCTTTAGTTGGTCATGCCAAGGACCAGCCCAGGGGAGCCCAACTCACCCCTGCCCAGCTCAGGGACCAACTGGAGAATTCAAATTGGCCTTGGGAAATTTTCATCCCAAAACTGCAGCAGCTCAGGAGTTGCCCAAAAAGGGGAGGGAATCATCCATCACATTCCAGGAGCCACCAAGACACATCAAGAGCCATCAAGACACATCAGGAGCACTGCGAGGATTTGGGCCCTTCATTTGTCTCTGTATTTTCAGCAGACACTGCTGGACACTGCTGAGGAGCAGGGATGAAGTTCCCATTCCCTCCTTTCCTGACAGTAGAGGAAGTTTGCTTCAGATCATGTTTTTTTCTGCTTTTTCTTTTTTTTTGTCTTCTTATTTTTAAGCAGCGGGAGGGGTTTTCCACCATTCAACTTCATCTTCCACTTCCTACTTACAGTCCTCAAAAGTGACAGGGAGAGCAATAACCAGAGATATAAATGAGGTTACTAATGAAGTAAATCTTCCTCAGGCTTCCACGGGAAGAGAAATCCCAGGGAAATTGCTGAAGAAGCTCGAGGAGAGCAGTTCTGAGCACGAGTGGAGCTCCCATGGGGAGCAGCAGGATTTCAACTGAACTCTCCTGCTTTCAGAACTCAACTGCTGCCCCCACAGCAGGGAGTTGGAGATAAAATGATCTTTACAGTCCTTACTGACTCCCAGCACTCTGTGATTCCGTGATTTTCTTTGGGTCTCCACGTTAAGATACCTGTCAGGAGAAGGAGGTTGGATCACCTCTTCCCCCTGTAGAAAAAAAAAGGAGAAAATAGAAGGAGGATCTGAACACTTTTAAAAGCCTGTAAAACCTCTGAAAAGCTCATCAGGGTGCACCATTTTTTAATGAAAAAAAACCCAAACCACAGCAAAGCTTTTGGAGCAGCAAGACACAAGTGGGATCAGGGGCGCTGCTGCAGCATCCCTGGAGCTCCCAGGACGAGCCACCGTCCCCATCCCCGGCTGCGCAAAGAAAACCCAGGATTTCCAAACCCTCTGCACAAAAAACCACCCCAAAAGGGCACGGAGGGAGTTGCCAGGGCCGTGCTGGCCGCAGGGCCTGGAGAGGGAGCGGGGCTGGCTCTGAAATCCTCCCCGGGGTCACACGGAGCTTCCGAGCATCGGCAGCTCGGCCTTATCTGATTTCTCAAACCGTGATAAGGAGTTTCTGTCTTATGACCCCCGACTCAGCGCTATAAATGGGCTGGGTTTCTGTTATGGGTCAGAGTTTTTTGGTGATAAATCATGACCAAGTCGATATTCTCCAGAAAATCCGCACATTTCGCCCCCACCCCCCACCAAGTAATGCCGGAATTAGAAAAAAAGAAACTCCTCAATGCAACACTTGTGCAATGAGCTGTTCAGGGCAGGAATTGCTCAAAATTGCTTCAGTAGAAGGCTCAAAAAAAGAAAAAAAAAAAGGTAGTGCAAGTGATATTTGGGGCAATGGGTTATAAATTCAGGGTGGGTTTTTTGCATACTTTTACACTTTTGGTTGTCTGCAAAGAGACTCACCTGAGGAAACCTCACAGTCCCCACTCCTGAGACTCCAGTGCCAAGATCCGGTTGGTTTCTCAAAGGACAGTGCTGTGAGCATCATAAAATTCCTGTCAGCAGCTGATTTCAGGGGAGAATAAAAGAGATGAAAACATAACAACACCTTTGTGGAATGGGAAAAGCCCCGTGTGGATGGTGGCAGCATCACCGACCTCACCCACAGCTCCTCACACCTCAGAGAGGGGCTTAAAATGGCAAAACACATGGAAAATAGGGAATAAAGCACAGCTCTCTCCTCTAGGCTGGCAGAGGGCAGCCTGGAATTCCAGGAAGAATATTAACATTGGATATTACCCAATCTCTGCCTTGGGCTGCAACAGAATTGCAAATAGTGGGAAGTTCATGCGTGCGAATAAAAAGTGTCTCAGATAAATTCATCACCAAAACTGAATCTGCAGAGGGGAGAAAGTCTCCATCACTTGATTCTTTCATGTGGCAATTCCAGAGAGTTTCAGCTTAATTTAGATCATGCAGAAGTTCTGGACCTTCTAAGAACTCCTTATGTAACGCTCTGTGTCACATCAAAGTCCCAGTGACACCAATTCATGATTAATAACCCATTCCTGGACAAGATGAACTGGTGACACTGGTTAAATTTCCAAAGAGCAATTTAGGATTTACCTGTTGAGGTCGATGTGAGTCGAGGTTGACGCCAGTTCCCCCCAGGTTCCCTCAAGTGACAAATCCAACGTCACGCCTCGCCAGCTGGAAAAATTCATGAAAAAAAAGCACAAAGCAGAGCTCTTGGGTGCTTCAGCAGGAACTGTTAGTCATCAGCACTGGGCTGCTGAGAGAGCAGTGCCATCAGACACAGGGTGAAGGAAAGGCCACCAAGTCCCTACTTCCCCCCACCAGCGTCACCAACAGCAGAGTGTCCAGATCTGGAGGGATGAGAAATGGGGAATTTCTGAAAAGGAGAGAAAGAACAGCCCCACTGTGACAGCCTGGAAATGCAGGGGATCCTCCAGGTTGTGTCTAGAATAGATAGTGCAGAAAAACACAGAATCACAGAGCACTGAGGCTGGAAAAGTCCTCTGAGATCATCCGGGCCATCCCTGCCTTGTCACCAGATTAGAGCACTGAGTGCCACATCCAGGCATTCCCTGGACACCTCCAAGGATGGTGAAACCCCTCCAGGGATGGTGAATCCCCTCCAGGGACAGTGAAACCACTCCAGGAACAGTGAAACGCCTCCAGGGACAGTGAAACCCCTCCAGGGATGGTGAATCCCCTCCAGGGACAGTGAAACCACTCCAGGAACAGTGAAACACCTCCAGGGATGGTGAAACCACTCCAGGAACAGTGAAACCCCTCCAGGGACAGTGAAACCCCTCCAGGGATGGTGAAACCCCTCCAAGGACGGTGAAACCACTCCAGGGACAGTGAAACCCCTCCAGGGACAGTGAAACCCCTCCAGGGGCAATGAAACCACTCCAGGGACAGTGAAACCCCTCCAGGGACAGTGAAACCCCTCCAAGGACAGGAAAACCCCTCCAAGGATGGTAAAACCCCTCCAGGGGACAGTGAAACCCCTTCAAGGACAGTGAAACACCTCCAGGGACAGTAAAACCCCTCCAGGGACAGTGAAACCCCTCCAGGGATGGTGAAACCCCTCCAGGGATGGTGCTACCCAATGTCCCTCTCTCCAAAAGCAACCAGAGACCAAGAAGACAAAAAAAAAACAGTAAAAATTTGTCACACCCAACCTTGCCAAGATAAGAAAAGCCCCGTCAGCCATCAGGGTGCTGCAGTGATGGCACCCTGAGGACATCTGACCCCAAACCCTGCCCAGAACCGTGTCCAGGACCAACCTTGGCTCACGTCACATTGTGGGAGAAAGTGTTTGCCCACGGGGCCTCAGTTTTAGTGCAGGAGCAGCTGTTTCTTGTGCTGCCCCGCTGTTTTCTTGTGAACTTGCCGTCTCAGAAGCTTGTGGGAGGTGGGGTAAAAAATCACACGAACGGCTTTTTGAGCAGCACGTGCTCCTTCCTTCTTCTTGGCAAAGACGAAAGCCGTTTCCTAAAGGTTCTGCGGCGACACCCACGGCCCCCGGACACTCTTTAGGAAAAAAAAGGTGCTTTGTTCATTCATGAGGCTCGGGTGTAGTAGCGCAGCCTTTCCACAGCGCTCAGCAGGGCTGAGTCACAGCGAAACTGCACCGTCAAGATCTCTGACGAGGCAGAGGAAACGCAGGTAAACACAGCAGAGAGTTTCCTCTGCGGAACGGGCACGGCCGCCTGACGCTGCTGCCAGCCCCAAAACACAGCCCGGGCTTCCACCAGCACGGCGAGGAGGGAGTTACACAAGGGGCAGAGCGGCTGAGGATGTCAGGTGTGACTTCATGGAGAGCCTCGAGGCAAGAGGAGTTCGGAAATGAGCGCTCAGCTCCTGGGCGGGGTTGGAAGGAGGCTCCCGACGCCGTGGGGCTGCTCCATCTCCTGCTGGGCTGGATGTTGGGAAAAAAGGTGTTACTGGGAGAGTGATGAAGGACTGGGATGGTGGTGGAGTCACCATCCCTGGATGTGTTTAAAGATTGGATGTGGCACTCGGTGATGGAGTTTTGTTGAGGTGTTAGGGCTGGGTTGGACACCGTGATCCTGGAGGTCTCTTCCAACCTGGTGATGATTCTGTTCTGTTCTGTTCTGTGCCACGTATCCCATAAAAACACCAACTCCTGAACCTACAGCTGAGGCTGAGCAGCGTTTCCACCACAGGGGAGAGCCTGGGGCTGCATCCTGCCCTGCAGGCAGCGGGGTTGGCTCCAGGGTTTGAGGATCCAGGATCACACAAACCAACCCCACACTTCAGCTTCCACGCCCTGATGATGCAAGACCACCCAGGTCTTGGCACTGAAGATTTATGGACCCCTGGTGGGTTCAAATTAATGCAAAAGAAGCAAAAAAAAAAAAAAAGTCCCTGTGTGGGATCCAGGGAAAGGTGGGATCCTGCCTGTGGGAAGTGAGTTTAAGACTAATTTTAGTCCGAGCTTTCTGCCCTTCTCCTTTCAGATGGATTCTGCTGACAGTCAAGAGGGAAAACCCCATGGTTATGTTAGAGCAGGGGAAGAAAAATGGGCCACCAAAAACATGACCCAGGCCATGATTCAGCTGCCCTGATGTCCCTGCAGAGACTCCCCAGGAGCAGCTTCCCCTTCACCTCTGGAAGAGGCAACACCAACAGGAAAAAAGGACAACAAATCCCAAAATGCCACACTTTCCCTGCCTTGGACTCTCCAGTTGCTGATGTTTCATCCCCTTTGCTCTCACACTTGTGCATGCCAACCATTCCTCTCTCCTGCTCCTAAAAATAAAGTGCAAAACTCTCAGTATGCAGGAACAAACAATACTTTGCATTTTTCCAGCTTTTTTTTTTCCAGCAATGAATTCCCTCTCAGAGGTTCACAAGGTCATCTTGAAAGAAGATGATTGTGATGAAGGAGATGAGAATTTAAGGGATTTGTTCCCTAGTGGAGGAAGGCTTCCCTCCTGGGAAGAATGAGCTCTTTAAAAATAACATGGGGGATTTCAAAGAAAAACCCCTGATTGCAGAAAAAGCCAAATTTATCTCCCCTCTTGCTTTCTTGGATGCCAAATTCCCGAATAAATAAGTGAAATCTTTATCCCAAGGAAGCAGGGGGTGTGGGCTAAAATAGATATAGAAAGGCAGGAGAAAAGAGAGGGAAACGGAAGGTGGGGAGACGTCACAGGAATTCTCTGAGGCTCTGAAGGGACACTTTTATCACAGCTGGGACAATAAGTCCCAGCTCAGACAGGACACACTGCTCCTTGGATGGGGCTTGGGTCCATTTCTAGGAAACAAAATAAGATTTAAAAGCCTGGAAAATGAAATTTCCATGACCTGCTCATGCAGGGATCGAAGCAGTGGCACAAATCCTGATCCTGCCCTGGAGGATCCATGAGGGACCAGAGCAGGGCTGGAATCCTCCAGTGGGATCCACTGATCCCATTGGCATCCTGCTGATATTTGGGAGCACAAACTGAGCTTGCTGAGCAAAATTCACATTGGCTTCAGCTGCCATGTGCATTAACTGAAAAAAAAAACAAACAACCCAAAGCCAAATGAATTAAAAATGAAGATTTCAGACGATGATGTGTGTTTGCAGATTAGAATGCCAAAGGAAGAGACAGAGAATTTGTACAATTCATGAAAAGCAATTCTGCTGAGTGATGCTCTCTGCAGGTTTGATACTGAGATTTAACAGTAGCAACACTTTTTTTTCCCCCCCTAACCATACACCATTCACCTAAAAATAATAAATGCAACTCTTAGATTAAAGCAACCTCACGCAGCATCTTTGTGTGTCTCTGCAGCTTTCCTCCTCAGCCACAGCTAAATTTACAAGAAACAAGCAATGTTTAAAAAAAAAAAAGAAAGAAAAGAAAAAGCAGAGTCTAAGCACAAAAAAAATTGATGGGGTGTGAGGAGAGGAGGGGGGTCAAAACAGGAAACCCAAGTTGACGGGAACCCAAGTGACATTTGGGCTCAATGAATTACTTAAAACCCCAAAACTGCTCCCCAGGAAATGGGGAGAGGAAACGGAGAGATGTTTTGAGAGTATAAATGAGGGGCTCCATCAAGGTGAAAGCTGCAGATCTCCTTTGGACCCTCCTCCTGGTGGGATCCAGCCCGGAGCTGCACAGAGGGGGAGCATGAGGAGCTGCAGGGGCTCAGCCCTGCCCGTGCTGCTGCTGCTGCTGCTGCTGCTGGGCACCGAGGCCAGCCCAGCCCAGCCCTCCTGCCTGCACTTCCCCGAGCTCCTGCCCGCCAAGCTCAAGGAGCTGAGGGTCAAGTTTGAGGAAATCAAGGATTATTTTGTAAGTATTTCGTTCTTTCTGTTCGCTCTCGTTTCGCGTCTCTGGCGGAGTGCCGGGATCTGGAGGAGGGGGGAAGAGCTTCCTTCCAGAAATGATTTGGGTGTTTTGTGTTAGGGGTGTGCAAGAGCAGCTCGGGCTCGTTGCTCACTCAGAGAAAATCCACCAGGTTTTTCTGCCTGGTTTCAATGACAACGAACTCGAGATTTCACTCTGCAAACCTTTCTGGCTTCCCCCCGAAACGTTGCAAACCGAGTTTATCACTGAATTAATAGGAAGGAAATCGTTTTTTCTTCAGAAGGGCAACAAGGTCCAGCCCTGCTGAGGTCAGTGCCAAGTGAAAAGGGAAATCTTTTGCTAGAGATTTTTTTTTTTTTGTTCTTTGAAAGAACCACAAAGGGTGTTCTCTGAGAGGGGGAGCAGTCACTGAGCACCTGCCTTGGTGCCTGGGCAAGGTCCTGCTCTGCACCACAGGAGCCTCAGGGCTGCTGAGCAAACAGCACATGATGCACTCAGAGCATCTGCCATGGCTTGGTCCCAGCCCTGTCACTCTCCAGTCTGTGTCAATGAGCTTTAGCAATAAAACAAGATAATTCTCCAGGTTAAATCTGAAGGCAATGGCATGGCTTGTGTTCATCATTGAATGGACACAGCCAAGATTTCAGATGTAGAGCTGGCTGTGAATCTCCCAGATAACATTGGGAAGGAATATTTGTAACCTCTCAGGGCAGCTTTTAAGCCTTTAATGCTTTGGCTGGTGCCAGCCCACCCCACTGCAGTTGGTGCAGCAGAGGCAGCACGAGAACAAACTCCCCTTTTCCCCACCCACTGGAGACTCAATCCCCCCCAAACCAGGGGGATTGGACCCTGCTGCCCTGGCAGAGAGGCTGGGGTGGCTCCCAGGGGCTGCCAGGACTCGGGCACCTCTCTGGAGAGCTTTGCTGTCTGCAGCAGCACCTTCAGCTGAGGAGAGCGGCCCCAGCTCAGCCCCAGGAGTGTCACATTAACAAATTCAATGGCACCAAAGGCTGGGATTTCATTTTCTTGCTTTCTAACAGCCCTTGTGCTGCAAGGTTGAGGACCAGAGGGACTCCTCTGCCTGGTGTCACTGTGCTTTGCTCACACTGAGAGCCTTTTGCTGCAGGGAGACCTAAATGCAAGCAAGGGAAGGATCCTGTGTTAGGGCACACGGGAAGGGGTGAAAAAGCTCATTTTTCAATTCCATCCTCCCCCAGCAATCAAAAGATGACGACCTCAGCATCCAACTGCTCAGCTCTGACCTGCTGGGGGAATTCAAGGTAAGAATCTCATTCCCTTCCCACTTCCTCCTCCGTCCCCATCCGTCCTCGGGCAGGCGTTTCGTAAGAAGGGAAGCGGGCTGGAATCTGGGGCGTGTGCTGCTGTCACGCCAGGCTGCCTGTGCCACCCTGCAGGGACACGCGTGGCTGTGGCAGGGCTGGCACCAGGCTCCTTTGCAGCCTGCACAGCTCCCACACCCAGCTCTGCTTTGTACAAACCCCCAAACCCATCTCTGGTTTGTACAAATCCCCCAAACCCATCTCTGGTTTTTAAAAACCCCCAAACCCATCTCTGATTTGTACAACCCCTCCACACCCATCTCTGGTTTGTACAAGCCCAGCTCTGCTTTGTACAAGGCCCCCACACCCATCTCTGGTTTGTACAACCCCCCCAAACCCATCTCTGGTTTGTTCAAGCCCCCCAAGCCCATCTCTGGCTTGTGCAAATCCCCAAGTCCATCTCTGGTTTGTACAAGCCCATCTCTGGTTTGTACAACTTCCCCAAGCCCATTTCTGCTTTGTACAAACCCCTCCACACCCATCTCTGGTTTTGTTCAAGCCCAGCTCTGGTTTGTACAAACACCCCAAACCCGTCTCTGGGGTGTACAAGCCCCCTCCAAGTCCATCTCTGGTTTCTACAAGCCCCCCCAGTGCTGGTGGCCGTCCCCAACCCGGTTTCCCCCCGCGCTGTCCCCAGGGGAGCCTCGGCTGCCAGGCGGTGTCGGAGCTGATGGGTTTCTACATGGAGGAGGTGCTGCCCAGCGCCATGAGGAGCAGCTCCCAGCACCAGCACAGCGTGGGCGACCTGGGCAACCTCCTGCTGAACCTGAGAGCCATGATGAGGCGCTGTGTGAGTGAGGGACAGCAGCGCCGGGAGCCGGGCTGGGCTGGGCAGGGGGAGCCCGGGAGCCGGGCAGGGATGGGGGTGGGGTGGATCCAGGTAGGCTCCAGGATGGAGTTTGTGCTCTCGTGAGTTCGGGATCAGGACAGCTCTGGGGGGTGGGATGGGGTGGAATGGGATGGGGAGGATCCAGGATGGGATTTGTGCTCACACCAATTCAGGAGCAGGCAGGTCTGGGGGGTGGGATGGGGAGGATCCAGGCAGGCTCCAGGATGGGGTTTGTGCTCACACGATTTCGGGATCAGGGCAGCTCTGGGGGTGGGATGGGGTTTGTGCTCACACCCTCACACACAGTTCAGGAGCAGGGCAGCTCTTGGGAGGTGGGATGGGATGGGATGGGATGGATCCAGGCAGGCTCCAGGATGGGGGTTTGTGCTCACTCCAGTTCAGGGATGATTCTGTAGGAGTTCCATGTGCAGCCAGCCCTGCAAATCAGAGCCTGGCCCAAGAGACAAAGGCAGGGCAGGGGGAGATCTGTGCCTTACCTGGCTGCTGTGAAATCACAGCTGCTGTGGCCCTGAGCCCATCCCTGGAGTCAGGCAGGACAAACCCTGTCCCTCACAGGGGCTGGCACCAGGGACACAGGGCTGGGGACAGGCTGGGGTCACTCTGGGCTCCTTCCATCAGGGCAAAGCAGCTGGAATTCCACAAAGGTGACAGGGGACAGCAGGAGGGGACAGCCCTGGGGTTAACACCACCCCTGTGTCCATTTGCAGCACAGATTCTTCACGTGCGAGGAGAGGAGCAGGAGCATGGAGCACATCAAGGAGACCTTCACCAAGGTGAGGCCACGCTCAGGGCTGGGCTGGGAGAACAGCATCCAAAAAAAGTCTTTAATCACGGGAATTCCTGCAGCAGGGGAATGCAGAGAGCCATGGGGGAAGGGTGGGGATTCTGGAATTCCCAGGGGGTTGGGCAGACAGGCTGGAGGTGCCCATGGAAGGGGGATTTGTCGGGGCATTGCTCAGCTCAGAGCTGTGACAGTCACACCCAAACACTCCCGGCTTCCCCCTGCAGATGAACAAGAACGGGATCTACAAGGCCATGGGAGAGTTTGACATCTTCATCAACTACATCGAAAAATATTTAACAATGAGGAGGAAGTGAGAGCACCCCTGGGTCTGCATTTTCCACACCAAGTCCTGTTACTTGTGTAAAAATCACTTCAGGCTGCAAGAGTTCAAATTAAGTTAATCTCAAGGCTCAGGTTGAGCGTTATTACAGCTTAATATTGTATTTAAGAGTTATTTTTTTAATAGTTGAATTTATTATTTATTACTTCTGATACCTCAGTGTTAAAGTTTACAGTGTGTTTTGAAGAAAGGAATGGTGAGCTTGTAAATTACTATTTATTGTTCAATATTTTAATGTTGTTTATTGTAGTGTTATTTTATTCATAGCTTCAAAACACCCAAAGCAGCGTTTTGCTGGAGGGCAGACAATGAGCTGAGCTTATCCCGAGAGAATTCCACTCCTGATTAGGAGCAAAGCCAGCTCTGAGTTCAACAAAATTTAATTTTAGGCAAATGACCCTCTCCTCATACCCTATATCTCTATTTGTTTATGCAATCAGGTGGGTTTATGTTTAGGAAGAGGAAAAGCCACAGCAACAGCTTGATTGACTCCACTTCAGGCTTCAGCCTGTAGATTAGTCCAGACTAAATTAAAAAAAAATAGTAATAGGAATTAAATTATTGGTTCTAATAGAACTTGACTTAAATATTGCTCAGAGTCTGCCTTCCAGAGCTGCCGGGTCTGCACTTTCCCAAGTTAACCTATTTTCCAGTCTCTGATTGGGTTTTACTCACTGTTTCACTGCTGTTCATTTTCTTTTAGAAGTTAGGGGACATTTAATTAACCACCATTTTAAGGTGGCTCAGGTAATTTGCTTTCAAATACACGGGGCTGCTCCCAGACGCTGGGGTTGGAATTTTTTTGATCCCCACGAGCAGAGGGAGCAGATTCAGTGCCCCCCAAAAAAGTGGCTGATTTGAGGGCTCAGCTTCCTCCTCACCCCGGCGGAGCCTGAGCCAGAGGAAAACGCCACAACACCCCCCCAAGAGAGGCTTTTACTTCTAATATTTAGAAGTGGAAGGGCCCCCAGGCGATGGAGCACTGCCAGGCTGGTGTTTGCTGTGCTGAGGAGAGAGGGTTTGTTTTTTTTATCAGATTTGTTCTTTGTGGATGTTTCTGGAGGGAATTCCGGATATTCCGGGATATCCCGGGGCAGGGCAGCGATGCTGCTCCATGGCTCGCTCCTCCTGCTGAAAGTTCAGGCTCAAGGGCAGCCAAAGGCTGTAAAACTTAAAATAAGCTGCTTATTAAGCTCATGAAGCTCCCGTTGAGCCAACTCTGGGCTTGTTTTTCCCTCCCTTCCCGTGTGGGACAGCCCGAGGACAACATCAGCTCCACTCCTGGTTGGGGCGGGGGGAATCCCACGGCTTCTGTCGCTGGGTGAACTTTCTCCTGTTTATCTGTATGGAAAGAAATCCTTTATTTTTGCTAATAAAGACTCCCTAATGAACGCAGCCTCTGTCCCGTTGCTTTAGCAGGGGGCTGTGGATCAGCTCCAGGGCTGGATGCTGTGCCAGGGGGTCACAGATCCAGGACCACCAGGCTGACCTGGCTCGTGTGAACGACCAGGAAAGCGAGAAAACCCGAGGCTCTCACATTCCACAGCAAATTCCTCAGCAAATACCTGCCTTTGGTGTCTCACAGCCGGGAAACACCGCTGGAGGAGAAATCTCCTGAATCATCCTCACCGTGTCCTGCGGCACCTTCCCATCGCTGGAGCTCTGTTTGCTCCACGATGCGCGACTTTAAAAAACAAAAACGGGGGGAAAAGCCCAACTGGCAGCTTGGAGAGCTGGGAGATCCAGGGCACCATCACAAGTCATCCAGCTGACCCAATTCCAGCCAGAATCCTGGCACCAGCATCACCCAGTGCCTCTCCAGGCTGCACCCTGACCTGTGTGGGGTGTGGGCAGCAGCTCTGCAGATCCCTGAGGTCCCAGCATCAACTAAGCCCAAAATATCAGTGTTTGGGGGGGGGAAAAACCACCATAAACCCAGCCTTCTGCTCCTCGTGCCTCCCCAAAAGCTGCTGAGAGCCTCGGCACCGCTCCTGAGCCCCAGTGCTGATGCAGTTCCTGCCAATCTCAGTGGCAGTCTGGGTGTTACAGTAAGAGCACGAAGCCGTGGCAGAGATCAAAGGTGGTGGTTTCTGGTTTTGTTATCCCACAGAAGTTGGGTTTCCTTGCTGGGTATCCTCCCCCTGAGAGCGCTGCCTGCTCAGCAGCCCGAGCCCTGAGAGCCTCCATCACCTCCCGAGCTGGGGCTGCTCCTGCCCTGCCCCGGGGCTCAGCTTCCCACCAGCCCAAATTCCGCATCTCCCCCTGGGGCTTCCTCCGAGCGTTCTGCTGCTTGGGGTGGGGGAAGAGCTGCTGCTTCTGCTTTTTGCTTTTTCCCTCTTCAGAGAACCCTCAAAGCCGTGAGCACCCGGTGCTGTAGTTGCTGTCAGGAAAGGGATTGATTTTTTCATCAACTCCTGTTGGCCGGCACGAGGAGGGCAAATCCCAGGGTGGAAGTGTGTCCTGAGCACGGCAGGACAGACAGACAGACACCTCCTGCCATGTACGGGCATTGAGGAACAAAATCTCACTGGGTTCTGTTTTGGAACTGGGGAAAAAACCCGTGTCTCTTGTCATGAGGAAGATGAGCACCTTCAGCCCCCCGGGGTGCCACAAAGACCAGGGACAAGCCTTGAGGCGCTATGAGGGACCTTGAGCACAAAAGGAGCAAAATCCAAACGAGTAAACTCTGCTATGATTTCTTTTGAACTGCAGAAGCTTTCAGAACTTTCCTCATGTTGCTGTGGTTGTAGTTAACACTTGTTATTTAACTCGAACTGGCTGCACCGCTCAGGCCCACGCAGCTCCTGCCTCTCTGTGTCCTAGATTTTGGCAGCGTGTGACCGAAATTGGGGCTTTTGTCACGAAAGGGGCCAGGGGGAGCAGCAAAACCAGGGCTGTGAACCCCAGCCGGGCACACGAATCACCGAGGGGAGCGGGGACTTTGCAGAGCTGCCGATTCCTCCCCTCAGGCGGTGAGAGGCTGAGTAATTACAGGAGCTGGGGATTGGTAAAGATGCCACAGCCACGGGTGATGCTCATCTCCATCCCCCGGGGGCAGCAGCCCTCGGGCCCAGCATCCCAGTGAGGGGCTTTGGAGTCACCCAGCTCCTGCTCCAGGGGGGTGGGGAGGGGAAACTGGAGCTGAGCAGTCCTGGAACTGCCCCCAGAGCTCCCCCGGGACTGCACCCAGAGCTCCCCTGGGACTGCACCCAGAGCTCCCCTGGGACTGCACCCAGAGCTCCTCTGGGACTGCACCCAGAGCTCCCCAGGGACTGCACCCAGAACCCCCCCGGGACTGCACCCAGAGCTCCCCTGGGACTGCACCCAGAACCNCTCGGGCCCAGCATCCCAGTGAGGGGCTTTGGAGTCACCCAGCTCCTGCTCCAGGGGGGTGGGGAGGGGAAACTGGAGCTGAGCAGTCCTGGAACTGCACCCAGAGCTCCCCCGGGACTGCACCCAGAGCTCCCCTGGGACTGCACCCAGAGCTCCCCCGGGACTGCACCCAGAGCCCCTCTGGGACTGCACCCAGAGCTCCCCATCACCAAAACCCACCCTGGCAGTGCAGATCCATCCCAGCAAGATGCACCTGAGGGAGGAAAGGGGATTCAGCCCGGCAGAAGCCTTGCCCCAGCCCTGCTGCTGTTCAGAGCAGGAAAAGGACCGATAAATGCTGGTTAGGAGGCAAACAAAGTCACACAACCCTCGAGGCTGGCTCACAGAGGGAGCAGGGGCTGTGTGGGGCTGGTTCCCAGTAGGTTCTCAGGAGGTTCCCAGTCCCCAGCAGGCTCCCGGCAAGTTCTCAGGAGGATCTCAGCAGGTTCTCAGGAGGCTCCCAGCAGGTTCTCAGCAGGTTCTCAGCCAGTTCCCAGCCGGTTCTCAGCAAGGTGCCCGGTTTCAGCGAAGCTCCATTCACACGGGGCCGTGCTGCAGCCGAGCCCCCGGCAGCCCCGGGGCTGGAGGTTTCACAATGACTCAGGGCTGAGAGAAGCAGAGCCCGGGCGGGCTGGGGGAGCAGCACCCATGGGAGCAGGAGCAGCACCCACAGGGCAGGAGGAGGAGCAGGACCCACAGGAACAGGAGCAGGCAGCACTCGCTGCCCCCTCTGTGCTGAACCCCCACACAACCTGGGGCTCTGCAGAGGACTCAGATCCAAAACCAAACCCCAGGGAGGCTCATAATCACAGAATGGTTTGGGTTGGAAGGGATTTTATTGATCATTTTGTTCCCACCTTGTGCCATAGGCTGGGACACCTTCCACCATCCCAGAGCGTTCCAAGCCATCTCCAACCTGGCCTTGAATGTTTCCAGGGATGGGGCAGCCACCACCTCTCCAGCAGCCTATTTCAGTATTTTACCACCTTCACTTTAAAAAGTTTCTCCCTTATATCTAGTCTAAATCCACCCTGTTTTAATTAAAAACCATTATCCCCTGTCATCTCACAACAAGCTCTTCTGTGATGCTCATCCCCACCTTCCTTAAAAGCCCTATTTAAGTATCAAAATATCCCTTTAAGTATCAAAAACCCCCTTTAAATATCAAAAGCCCCCTTTAAATATCAAAAGCCCACGGAGTGACAAGGTGAGGGCTCAGAGCTGCAGAACTCTGTGACATTTTGAGTCCCACCCCAGCCAGCAGTGCATGAATTGTGTGACAGTGTGTGGGACACGGGCACTGCCACTCCTGGGGGCTGTGGGATGGTGATGCAGGGCGAGGAAAGGAGTGGAACTGCTCTCCACCCCTGCCACACCTTCAGGTGCTTCAATCAGAGACCTCTCCGGGCTTTCCAATGGCAAAGGAGATGGAGATTCCAGCCCGTGGTGCAGGGAGGACACCTCATCTGCTCAGCAGTTTAACACCACCAGTTCTCATTTTCTGCCTTGTGACCTGCTGCCTTTGGCCTCTTGGCAGGGTCTCTCCACCATTTCATCACACCCTGAAGCAACCAAACCTTCTCCTTTGCTCCAGAGCTGGACCACAAGGTTCCTTTCCTGGCAGTAGCACCGAATTCACTTTTTTTCCCGAGCTGAAACTCGGTTTTCTGACTCTTTTGCAATGCTGAGCCCAGCTGCTGCGACTGGCACATCTCTCACAGCCTCTCCACAACCTGCTGGCTCTGATTTTCAGAGCATTGAGGAGCAGCTTTGCCTTTCCTGGTGGGAAAAGGAGCTACAAAAGCCTGGAGCAGGATTCCTGTAGGGCTGTCACATCCTGACGGGGCAATTTCTGGAGAGAACCTTACTCTGGGCAAGAATCACATCTCGTTCTTCTGCTTTTACAGCCAGATTTCCATCACCACCTGCCATTTCACAGCCAGCCCCCAGCAGGATCCAGGTCTGAGCAAGCCTGATGCCAATGGATCTTCCCTAAATCCAGCATTTCCTGAGCATTAAGGAACTCAGCCATGCACAGGCCAAGCCTCCCACCGGGAAATCCTGACATCCCCCTGATGTGCCTGGCCCTAATTCTTACAAAAACACAACCATCAACTGATTTTGCACAGAATTGTTGCCTTTTTTTGAGTTGCCCAGCTTAGCAGGAGGTACAAACCCACCCAGGGTAGAAACAGCCCAGCCAAAGCCTCCTTGGCCAGCAGAAGGAGGCAGCTCCTGCCAGCAGGCTCAGAGCAGCTCTGCAAGCCCCGAAAAACAACTCTGAGTGATGAATGAGGGCAATGAACAGTAAATTATCCTCATCACCGCAAAACAAAGGGGCAAAGTAGTGAAACAGCAAGAGGCTGAGGGCTCCTGCAGTGCCCTTGCACAACCACGACACTTCCACACGAGCCACAGGACGTTTTGTCCTCCCGGGGCTGTCCAGAGTTGACCAACACCATGGGAGCACAGCAAACCACGGCTGGAGGAAGGGGCTTCACCTCCATCCTTGCAAGAGCAGCAGACAACTTCTGGTGCTGACAGATAAAAACAGAGACCTTCGTGATTCATCCCTCCCCAATGATCGTCCTGGAGCAGAGCCAGACTTTTGATCAAAATCACCTCAAAAGCAAGAAATAGAGATAATTTTTTCCCTTAGCAGGAAGCTTGCTGCTAAAAATAAAGCAGGTGGGGTGAGGAGAGAGGGGTTATTTTTCTACTAACTGCTAAAAATTTCAAATGTTGCAGTGAATCTTTCACAAATTCCTTTGGAGTCAGCAGGTCACGGGTCCCCCCCAGTTTTCTATGCTCTGCTCCCACTGCAGCTGATTTCTGCAAATAATTGTGGCCATCACCTCCCACAGGTCCAGGACCAGCACCTCAGTCCAAGATTTTACATTCTGCCTGCCCTTGGGTTCTTTTTCCCAAAGGTGATGGAACCACAAAACCCCAGAATGGTTCTGGAAGGGACCTTGCATCTCATCCCCTTCCACGATGTGTGAATCCATCTCAGCTTCCCCAAACAAAACTGGATTCCTTCTTTTCCCATCCTTACCTGCTCCCAGGGGCCAGAGAGCCCCCAGAATTCCAGCACCTCTCCTCTGCCCTCTCCGCTGCTCTCCAGCCCGTTTATTTACAGCGCCTTGTGAGCAGATCTGCCCCAAAATTCAGGTTTCAAATCTAGAAGCAACAGAAGAGGGTGAGTGTGAGTAAGTTCGTTCTCACCCCCACCCACACCGCCCCAGCCATTCCTTTGAGTACCAACAGCTTCACAGAAAACAGCCCCGGCTTTCATCCACCCAGGCACCGAGAGCAGTGACAGAAAGAGAGAGCCCGGGTGCAAAACCCCTCCAGGGGGACATTTCTGCTGGGGAGGGAGGGAAAGTGGAGGGAGGAGGGGGTGACACCATGGGCACCCTGCCTTCTCCAGGGGTTGGGACGTTCAGGAAAGCCTGGGAAGCTTCAGGAGCACCGAACTGCCCAGTGATGGCTTCTCTGCCAGTGCCCAGCTGAGGGGAATGGAGAGGGGGAATCAGCTGTCGGTGCCCGCCCTGCTCTTCCCTCCCCAAACACTCACAGAAAACATTTCAAAGCCGCCAATCTTCCCGCCGGAGTCGAGATTTGTGTCAGTGAGCGCCGTAATTTCCATGACAGGATCTGGTAAATAAAAGAAACCTCATCCCTCCTGAGGCAGCCTCGGGGTTCACGATTGTGTTTGTTTACAGAATCTTTTCGGTTTTTTTGGTTTTTTTTTTTTTCCAAAACGCCGAACCTGCGCAAGCCCGCGGGACCTTGGGGGATGGAAAATCCTGCCCGTGCTTCACACCTCAGCCTGTGCCTCACACCCTCAGCCTGTGCATCACACCCTCAGCCTGTGCCTCACACCCTCAGCCTGTGCATCACACCCTCAGCCTGTGCATCACACCCTCAGCCTGTGCCTCACACCTCTCCCAGTGTCTCACCCCTCTGCCTGTTTGCAGCAGCCACATTTCCTCTCCCGAGGACAGCAGGATTCGAGCAGCAGCCCTGGGGCAGTGCCAGGGATGGGCCCGGGGCAGTGCCAGGGATCAATCCCTGCTGTGGAGCTCGGCAGCCCAAGAGGCTCCTCCCGGCTCGGGTTGGCAGGGGAGGTCCCTCTGCCTGTTCCCAGCTCCCATCTCGGTTTCTTTGTGGGATTTGACCCCCTGCAGCCCCTCTGCTGCTCAGGAACACAGTCACGGGCTGCTTTGGGTGGGGAGGGACCCTAAAGACACCCAGTGCCACCCCTGCCATGGGCAGGGACATCTTCCACCATCCCAGGGTGCTCCAAGCCCCAATGTCCAGCCTGGCCTTGGGCCCTGCCAGGGATCCTGGGGCAGCCACAGCTGCTCTGGGCACCCTGTGCCAGGGCCTGCCCACCCTCACAGGGAAATTTTGGGATTCCCAAAATCCCACCTCAGCCTGCTGTTTTCCAGCTGGAAGGCACACCCCCTGCTCTGCTGAACAAGGCAGCGATGCACGGGAGAGCACAGGGACTGCTCGCCAGCAGGAGGTGAGGAGGGTGAGGAAGGCAGTGGGGACCTCGCCACTTCCTCCTCTCCTGCAGCAGCTCCCGCAGCCCCGGCGGGGAGAGCGGGGACCGGGCACAGCCCCGGCGGGGACAGCGGGGACCGGGCACAGCCCCGGCAGCGGGCGGGGCAGTGTCTGTGCCCTGCCGGCCCCCGGCACCCGCGGCTGCGTGTCCCACACCATCACCGGGGCATCCTCATCACCCCACAGCATCCCACACCATCATCACAGCACCCTACATCACCCCACACCATCACCGGGGCATCCCTCATCACCCCACACCATCCCACATCACCCCCACAGCATCATCACAGCACCCCACACCATCCCACGCCATCCGACATCACCCCACAACATCCCACACTGCCCCACACCATCCCACACCATCATCTCAACATCCCACATCACCCCCACAGCATCCCACATCACCCCACACTGCCCCACACCACCATCACATCACCCCAACACCACCCCAGAGCCCAAACCCCACGTGCTGGAAAGGGAAGTCCCTGTGCAGCAGCCCCCAGAGCTGGAGCAGCTGTCCCCAAGCAAAGGGATTTTGTGTCCCCAGAGAACTCTCAGCCTTTCTGGCGGAAAAAAAAGAGCAATTTTAGGACAGAGGGAGAGCAGCTGGAGCACTGGGGAGGTTCTTCACAGCCACACAAGCAACAGGAGAGACTGGGTGACTCTTTAAGTGTTTTTAATCCAAAGGACTGAAGAGCAGACCGGGAAGATTAGTATAAGCCAACAGGCAAAAATAATAAAAAAAAAAAAGAAAAAAAAAAGGTGGGGGGGAAAGGGATAAAAACCAGTTTTCAAAACAAATTAAAACTCCATACAGAGTCCAAAAGATCGCCTAAAAACTAAACATCGCCTTAAAAAAGTTGTTTTTTTCCCATTCAAACACATTTAACAAAGTGAAACATCGTGACAAATAATAATAATAATAATAATTCATGGACTAAAGACTTCAGAGCAGCCACAGGAGCCACGCTGGGGGCAGGGGGCAGGGAGGGGTCAGTGCTGCCATCCTGGCTCCAGCTGTGCCACCTCCACCCCTCCCCTGTCACCTCCCTGGGGGCAGGGACAGGGATGGGCTAAGGAGGAGCACATCCCTGCAGAGCTGGGGTGGGGACAGCACGGCCTCCTGCCCCTCCCTGACCCCTCCCCGAGGTCAGAGCTGCAGCCCAGGGGGAGCCAGGGGCAGCTGCAGCCCCCACGGACAGACACACAGCCCACACGGACAGACAGACACTGCTGCCAGGCACACCCAGGCTTCAGCTCAGGCAGGGCTGGGCACTGCTTTTTGGCTTGATTTGGTGGCCACAGGGACCTCCCCCCCATCCCACCCCAGCTCTCTCCTTCCCTGACCCCCTCCCAAGCCTGCAGCCTGTCTCTAGCCCAGCATCCACACAGGGAACACTCTGTCTGGGTTTCAGCTCTACAGTAGTTTTTAAAAAATATTTATACGTTATATACCCTAAAAAGGTCACCACAGGAGTTTCCGTGTCTTTGGAAGGAAGAAGGAGGAGAAAAAAAAAATATATATATATAAATCAGAACTGTTTCACAAAAGAAAAATAAAAAAATCCAATTATTGGCGGCGTTCACCTACAGGACACAAATCCCTGGCTGCAGGTGTGGGGGTGAGGAGGGGGGATCTCACCACCTGCCCCAGAAAAGGTCAGAGACACAGGTGAGTAGCTAAAAATAACTAGTCTGGTATAAATGTCTGAATTCCATGCGCTCGATAGAACAGTCTGTTTCTTTTTGTCTTTTTTTTTCTTAAAAAATATATATATATAGTTATTGCTTTCTGGAGGGCCCGAGGGCAGGGAGCCTCAGTGGGGCAGCGTGGTGGGCTCGGGGGGGTTGGCTTTCTTCCTCCTCTTCATCAGCAGAGGGTTCGAGGAATCCTCGATTTTCTTGATCTTGATTTGTTCATAGTCCACTCTCATGGTGGCCAGGGCACTGGTCATCTCCTCCTGCAGGCAGGGGGCACAGAGCCATCAGCAAAGTCCCCCCAGGCTCCCCAAAGCAGCTGGGAATAAATTGCAGCAGGGCCTGAGTGTGTCACTGTCATTTTTCCAGCTCCCTCCTGAGCACAGATGTGCCCCAGAGGCAGCACACCCACACCAAACTGGAGTGGGGGAATGGTTCAGGCTGGGAAAGCCCTGCACGATGATTGAGGCCAAGCCTGTTGTGCCCTGTGAGGGTGGGGAGGCCCTGGGATGGAATTCCCAGAGAAGCTGGGATCCCCATCCCTGGCTGTGGCCAAGGCCAGGTTGGTTTGGAGCAGCCTGGGGCAGTGGAAGGTGTCCCTGGCCTGGCATTAACCCAACACAGCCACTCCACCACTGAATCATGTCCCCAAGAACCACATCTGTGCAGTCTTTGAACACTTCCAGGGACAGTGAACGAGCCTGGTGTGCAGCACCACAGCAGAGGACATTCCCCAGATGACAGAGGGGAGCAGAGCAGCACAGGCAGGGACGGGGAGGCTTTACCTTCACATCCTCCCACAGATCCTTCTCCTCCTTCAGCACACGGCTGGTGTGCAGCGGGGTCTGGGGCACCTGCATGGATTGCTGCCAGGAGAGGGGAGGAGTGTGAGCTGGGAGCCACAGGCATCCATCCCATGGATCCCATCCAGTGAATCACCACTGAATCATGTCCCCAAGAACCACATCTGTGCAGTCTCCCAACCCATGGATCCCATTCCATCCCATTAATCCCATCCAATGGATCCCATCCCATCAATCCCATGAATCCCAACCCATGGATCCCATCTCATCCTATGGATACCATCCAACGGATCCCATCTCACCCCATGGATCCCATACCATCAATCCCATGGATCCCACCCCATCCCATGGAGCCCATCCCATCCCATGGAGCCCCATG